>PNEQ01024014.1:0-39041 GCA_003012365.1 Medauroidea extradentata | reverse complement strand
TATATATATATATATATATATATATATATATATGCTTTGTTCGTTTGACAAAAAACTTATACGATTAAAATTATTACGAGTGAAAAACTCTTAAGTACTATACATGTGTTACCTTACATGAACAAAATGTTGAGATTAGATAAAAAATGGTTATAAGTCTTGGATATGAGATTTTCTAATATTATACATAGAGGAACTTAGTCCAGTTATTGGGTATTATTGACTTACTAAAGGTCAAGGAATGTTCTCATTTGGTGGATAGGTACAGTTTGGTGTAATTTATATCCCGATTTTGCGACCTCGAGCGACAGCCGCTCACGCCGCCATAGTGGAAAAATTTTACAGAAAACCAGTTTTTCGAGGATATCTTCTCGCCAACTCCATCTACGTCAAAAATAGGTTAGAAAAATTATAGAGCATTAAATTTCCTGCAAGTATTATAGAATATAGTTTTCAATCAGACAAATAGTTCACGAGTTACAACGGTGCCAAGCTCAGAAAATGTCTAAAATTCAAACAATCGATATATTTTTTAATCGAATTTTCAGTAGTACGGCATCTCAGACGTGTAGAGCTTCTTGCAAGTATGTTTCAATATCTTACAAGGTTTCATCTTCACTTTATTCTTCGACCTCGTGGGACAGTAATTTCGCCTCATGCAGATCGTTATTTTCGTCGTCTTCTTCTTCTTCTTCTCCTCCGGAGTTAGCAAAAGTATCTACACTGTTTTAACACATTTGCAGCATGTGCAGATATCGGAACACATCAAACCTATTTTCCTGCACCCACAGGCTCTATCGCACACTTTCTTGCACTTGCAGGAAATTAATTTCAGAAGTGTTTCGGTTGCTGGATATTTTGTTGTTTTCACTGAAATAAGTCCAGTCTTGCTTCTTTCCCTACCCTATTGCTCTGGATCCTCGTGTATTTCATACCAAGCCTGAACTTGATGGTAGGTCCGGAGGGAATGTTGCCGCGCAGCTTCTCTTGTGGAAGCAAGATTGAATCTGCTTTCCGTCACTGATCTCGCAAAATGCAGATAGCGTAGAGAGCCAAAAATGATGGTGCTTTCATCGGAAACACAATAAAGAGCGATAGAAAAGCTTTCCCCTGCAGCAGCAATCTTTGAAAGCTTCAATAGTTTGGCCCAAATATTCGTTATTTTCAAGTGTTTTTTATAAAGTTGCCTTTCCCTAGGTTAAAAACAGCAAAAGTAGTGTCGCAACCACTAAACACATGCAAGAACACGTTGTCCATCACTATTTATTCATAATGTGGACTTTGAGGAGAGAAAATTTTTTTTTAACAGTTTTGCCTCTGCCTGGTTTGCGAAGGTAAACGTTTGGATGAGATCTCGCCAGCGCTGTTAGTAAGACGAGAAGATCCATATCTTCTCATTTATGAATACGGAGACAAACGATACGGACATACTAATCGCAGTGTTAACGATCAGTGTGTCAGTATCTTCTGTAGCCTGATGCACTGTGAAGTTAGAATTCTCAAATATCTTTTTTTAGCATCGAAATCAAGCGACTTTTATTTGTTTCGTCGGAGAGAAACTTTTCTTGCGAAACAGTTGGAACCATCGACTCGTCGAAATGTACGTCAGCGGATGTTTGTTTGTTTGAACGGCGAAGTGTTTCTGCCCTCTTCGTACTTTTGGTAACTGTGTTAGTTGGATACCTGTCAAAAACAATGATTGTGTTGATACCATAATTTCTTTGCACATGCCGAATGTAGTTTGCACGGATCGATGTGAACGATTCGTTCGATGCCATATGACTGTGTAACATATATCTATCATCTATAACAGAAATGCTGTTTCCCAATACGGTATCGTCTGGAACAAGCGTAAAGGTTTTGTATAGTGAAGATTTTGTGCCCTTGCACGTTCCCTCTTCGCTGAAAAGCGCTAAAGAAAATGAGGCCAGTTCGAATTGAACATATTCCTGCAGTTCTTCGTCTGACTGCTTAGCAACACGCATTCACTGATATAACAACAGCGGATCAATAGGAATGGCAGCGTCTTTAATGTGGATATTGCTGTTATAACTGTAAAGGGAAGCACTTTATCTGAAAGTTTGAACTTCTCAGCATCGAAGTTGAAGCCAATCATGTGGAAATCGCCAGAATACCAATTTCGCGAGAATCGTGACAGTTGATTCTTTCATCTCCAACGACACCAGTGCTTATAGATATCAGTTCTTCGATTTTCTGGAAAGGATGGTGTAAAGAGAACCAAGCATTAAGTTTCTTTAAATCTTTTTCGTCACAGATGATGCGTATACTTCCCATGTCTGTGTGCTGCTCTCTTTTTGTCATGGATATTCCACAAAATGTTTCAATTTCATCGCAATCATTGTGCATATTTAAACCATTCCCAATACCCACATAATGAGAACGCTATCAGTTAACCCACGTCCACGAGTAAGACAACCAACGCTTTCGTTGACCTTATTAGTGTCTGTTCGATGCTCATGTCTGATCAAATGCCTGACCAGAACTTGTCGGAACGCCTGATAGTAAAATATCCTTTTGTCGTGAACTTTTGTACTCAGAAGGATCCATTTTATGTGCTAAGCTCAGCATATCTTGCAAATATAGGTGGCAAACCTTTGCATAGAACAAATTACCACTGGCATGGAAATACGGGAGCATGTTTTGAACCGTATCCAAATTAAGATTCCAACAACCCATTCGTTCTAGCTTGACGAACTGTTTAACTAAAGTAACCATACAGAAGTATTGCACCCAGAGTTTTGCTGTAGGTACATTTTTCTCAAGTTCCATACGTTTTCGTTTAAATTTTCCTGCGCCAGTTTGGTAAGACAATGCTCTTCGACGGAGCGAATGACTGATCTATCTACATATTGTGAAGTATGAGTTTCTTGTTGTGACAATCGTCGTTCGTAAAATTGATTGTTTGAAGAACAATATTGTTGCTAGAGCTAGATGGCATAAGATATGAGCTCTAATATCACGAGCATATGCGTACCTTGCTAACATCTTGTACACTGAATTTCGGGCGTAAATAACACTCAATAGGTCATTGAGCCTGCTTTCCGCCATGATATAACCTAAAGAGCCCAAGTAGAACATCAACAAGTGGAATCCCCCGAGTCTAACGATAGCAACACAGTACAACATTCCTGTAAATACCCTATATTTGTGATGTTGGTATGAGGAAAAACGGTGTTACGTATTACATACTCAGTATTTGCTGAAAATTCGATAAAAATGAAATAGATTGCTCGAATTTCAGACATTTGCTGAGCTTCGCAACGCTGTAACTCGTGAACTATTCGTCTGATTGAAAAAAAAATATTTTGTACAATATTTTCCGGGAATTTAATGCTCTATAATTTTTGTCCTGCCTATTTTTGACGTAGATGGCATTGGTGAGAAGATATTCGTGAAAAATTGGTTTACGGCCTAATTTTTCCAATATGGCGGCGCGAGCGTTAGTCGCTCGAGGTTGCAAACTCGGGATATTTATTAACACACCTAACTGTGCTAATCTGCCAAATAAGAACTTTCTTCGACCTTTTGTAGCGAAAGCCCCCTTTTATGTCTTCAATGACTGGACTAACTGTAGTCTCTGCCAGATAGTAATTGGAAGTTGTGAAGGGAGAAGTCGTATTGATGTATTCGGAATGCAGGAGGAAGGGTAAGGTGAATAGTGTTGGGAAGGTGAGGGGTACAAGGAGTAGGGCTGTAGGTGAGGGGGCGGGAGATGGAAGTAAGGGCGAGGGTGAGGGGAATGAGGGGGTGGGTGAGAGTGTGGGGTAGTAGTTGGTGTTGGTGGTGAGAAGATAGGGTGTAGGTTGGGGGAATGGGGGTAGGTTGCCTTGGGGGAGACGTTACTGCATGGTTAAACAAAACAAAACATGTCATAATTAAAATTCACGTGTATATATATTGAATTTATACTTAATTGTTACATTTTAATGACAATCGTTGGTATATGACTTAGATAAGAGAGGAGGACCTAAGCAATGACCATTATTAGCCTTTATTTACAACGCTAAACTTAAAATTAAAAGGAATATGGAATTTTAAATAAATGTTCTTTTGATGAATAATATAGTTTGACTTTAGTATGAGAGAGGGAAAAGCGGAATGTAATATATTGACATTATTTGAAAATTAAAAAAAAAAAATATAATATTGAAATACGACCGTTAAAAATTACCGTTTCATCAAATAAAAAGACATTTAGTTAAGTTTACTCATTATTAGATTACAGTTTTTAATGGAAAGGGAGAGGGCCTAAGCTATGCTCATTATTTGTACATGCATTTGAGTACAATGTTATAATAAAGTATAAAATAAAACATTAATATATAATGCTTTTTTTATATTTTTCATTGAATGTTTATTAGGGTACTGTGTCCATCCTCACGAGCCTGAAAGTATGGGGACATTATTTATTCAGCCGTATTGAGAAGACATTGGGCCAGTACAGGTTTCGGTACAACCACTAAGACAATTATGTAGAGTCGAAGGAAAAATAAGTAAATTTTTAAAAGGGCAAGGACATTTCGGAAGAAATTTGGGATATTTTGAACTTATTTAAAGATAAAACGGGTCTTGTTGAGGAACATAAGGCGAAGAAAAAATGCCGGCTTGGGGCTGTGAAAATTATCCTATGGGCTCCCGTACTAGAACCGGCAAAACGTTATTAAGAATGGACAATAAAGTTTTCAGTTCTGCAATATTTTTACGAGTTGTCAATATATGCAGTTAGAGAAATCTTTCTCCGGAAGTACTCACTTGAGTCCGTATAATAAATTATCACTAAACATGCCGGACATTTAACCGCAAGTTCAATGACTGTGAATGCTGTAATATTTATGACTCGCCTTTGTTCGAGAGTTGTTAGCGTCGTATAATCACACAAATGTCAGAGGACCCAATAATTATTTTTTACGCGAAAATTTAGCATAGCGTAAATGTATAACCTGATACAAAAATTTTTAATTTTAGTTAACATTATTGCATTCCTAATGTAATTTTCCTTACAATTCTATTTATTGACGTAGGGTAGGTCAAAATTGTCAACATATTCCTAACCACAAACGACAATAATTTCACTAAAATACTGCCTAAATGAAACATATATTTTTCTGGTGCTGAGGTATTGTTAAACGGCGTAAGTCAGTCGAAAACAATGTACAGATTCTGCTTGAAAGAATAACATGCTCTATGCACATAAATTCAAATAAATGCGAATTTAATATCTATAATTATTATTTTCATCGACAGTGGAACGCATGTTACAGGACGTAATTTCTTTATATAGTTTTTGAAAGTTAAAGGATAGCTTTCCTAGAAAATTGGAAGGTATGCTTCCATAATGAACCAAGTATAGTTTCTTAAGTTTTGAAAAATTAAGTTCAAGTTCAGAATTGAATCGTGAACTTCAGTATTGATATACGTAACGTATTTTCATATAATTTTTTGGTTGTGTTTGTTTGGCCATATATATCTAATTTAGAGTAAAAGAAATAAATTCCCCTTTTCAGGAAGAAAAAATGGTCTTGGTTCGCTATGGCATCAATTCCTCCAATTTAGGTTGCTAGTTATTTTCTGGTGCAGTGAACACGCATCTATAGAATTCTTCAATTATTTGCTGTGTTTGTAACGTGCCTAAGACTCTTTGGCTACATCTAACGGATACGTATATTTTTCTTGAAAGCATAATCAATCAGCGAAATACAGAAGTGTACCGAAAACTTTGCCTTGAAAACATAAAACTAGCGAATGATGTTCGAATATTCTTCATGAAGCATATCTACAAACTGTCTGTGAGTTGCGGTGAGATATGGCAACTCATTTTTTAAAAAGAGAATTTATCGACTTCAGCATGTGAACAGGTTTCTACTCTCAGTTCGGTTGGTATCACTTGACGAAGCTCGTTTATTCCAACACACGGAATGAAAAATCACACACCCAAGATCACACGCTCCATTTAACTTCTCTTAACTCAGTTTACAAATCTATTAATAGAATTTGAATTTTCCAATTCAAACAGAGGTGTGCGGCGGAAACTCTGACTTATGTTTAAATTTCATAAAGAATTCGTTTAAGCATTGATGTATGGGAAGTGAATACATCTTCTTACTAAATGGTTTCGTTCTTGAATATTATTCCTTGACTTATGTTCTTGGAAGATTAGGTTCGTGTGTCTAAAACAGCTTGGGAAGATTATCATTGAAACAAATTGTTGTAAACGAATCGTAATCGGCACATTCTCTTGGGCAAATATAAATTCTTGCATGTGATAAACAGCAACAAAATTGCAGTAACGGTTTGGCAAAATATTAACCTTGTACACTGATAGAAGATGCGCCAACTGACCATAGCGCACAGGAAAAAACTGGATAAAAATTCAAAACTAAACATTTATTCATTAATAAAATCACAGGTCTGAATCACTTTAGTTTCAATCGGATCACAGATTACTTAGACAGCTTTGGAGGCATGACTGACGACAAGTTTCTTGACAAACCTACGAATATCTCGCATATTTAATAAGGCCGGCACTAACTCTTCGTTTTTTCCTCTCTACCTAATATGATATTAAGTAAGAATTCAGTACACAGTAAATTTTCTAATGTAATTGTTTGGCAATGGTACACTGGTACCAACACTTACTGATCACGTGTCGCAATTATATCAACAAATGAGTAATGTTTATGCGAAAAAGACAACTATATTTAGTAAAACTCTTTACGACACGGATGTTCGAACTGTGATGAAGACCAAAATAAGTTTTTCAAGGTCACAAAAGGTGAATAGTAATGACAAACGCAAGTTGCTGACGATGCTGTCAAAATACCACCAGGGCTGTTTTCAACAGAGAGGTAAGTTGATAACGGTATGTTCAAACAGTTCTGTTTCATGATCGGGGAATGGATGTTTTTTTAAACTCTCATCGCCTTAGGGCTATCTCCAAAATAACACAAACGTGTGGTGTCACAGTAACAATATTTTGTTTGTCACAGCCAGATGAGCGACATCTGCACACAAATACACTGCCATAGACATAAAGTTGAGCTATAGGTGTGCACACAAGGCGTTGAAACAAACAGGTGCAGAAATATTTTCGGGAAAATTTCCAGTCGCTACATATTCAAGAACTCGGTATGAATTACTTCCCTACGATCATATATGCTTTTAAGACTTACCGTCGTCATTTGGGGCAAATACCAAGGCATTAAATTATTATATTCTAAAAACTCCAAACATACAGATGAGTCGTTATTATTTGCTAACCTGGCAGTAGTGAATTCCTCAGGTCAAATAAATAAGGAAACAATAATATAACATTGCGCCTATTGTGACGTATGACGGAGTTATACGCCTTCAAAGGTGAAGGTGGGAAATGTGTAATTGGACAATAATGTCTTAGTCATACGCAATTAAGTTACTAAATATCGTATACAGGCTACTGGTGTAGGGTTAGACAACAGCAAAAAAATATGTTACAAAATGAACATCCCTTCATACTTTAACTAGGGGTAGACAACCCCTTTATGGTTAGAACTTTGTAACCCTTGAGACTTGAAGTTGTCGTACACGACATGGAGGCGAACAGCATGTAAACATTAGTGAAAAATGTTATCTTGAGAAAAACTGTAATGTGAACAGTTTCTTCAGAAATCACACGTTTATTTGGGAAGTGGTGCTCCTGTGGTGGCCTGGGAAGTATGCAGCCGGCAACAATGTTGTGCTTGGCGTGTCAGTACACTACAAGACTCACAATCTTATTTCTCATTTGTAATTGTTAAAATGTATTACTTAAAAAAAACTAGTTTTCTATAACTTGTTAGTTATTTATTTTGAATATGAATAAATTTCGTAGACTTACAGCATATACTCTAAATGCGCACGCATCTCCAAAATACACGAATGTGACCCTCGTAAGACGTACTGCAACATACCAGGATTAGCCTATATAGAGCGACATGCATACGTCACCAGACTTTGTCTATATTGACCACTTCAGTTGCATAAACAAAGCAACCTCATTAAACAAGTTGATTGTGTTAAGGCTAGTGATCTTCATGCCCGCCCCACTGGCCCACCATGTCCATTCCGTCACCCAGGGTACAGCAAATCAAAGTATTGCCTTGCTGTGCGACTACAATGAGACGGTGCACCATCGTACATGTATCACATGTTGACTCATACATTCAATGGAACATCTTCAAGTAGTTGTAGCAGGTCTTCTTCCAAGAAGTGCCGATATGCGGCTCCAGAGAAACGTGCGGGAAGGATGTGTGATACAATTAGTATCCCATAGATGAGACCCGCCCAAAAATTAACAGAAAACTGCCATTTAAGTGAGATTCCTCTGTTGCACGTGGATTTATATGAGCCCACACCCATTCGTTGTGGATGTTGAAGACACCGTGCCCAGTAAAAGATGCTTAATCGGTGAATAGGACTAATCCTTACGAAATCTGGTACTTGTCGAATCTGGTTTTTGTATACCACTCACAAAACTACAAACTAGTAGGCCGATCTGCAATGGCTGATAGTGAAATGCATGCAATCTGTCTCGCCTTAAAATGTGACTTACTGTCGACTGTGTCTCGTTGAGCACATTATGAATTCCTTGGGTGCTGGTATATGTATTTGCAACAGCATAGTCCAGCAAATTACATCAAACTCGATGTTCAGTTGAGGTCGGCCAACAATGCGGTAACTTGCGTGTACAGTTCCTGTTTTACGCAAACTCTGATGAACTAACGTGAATGAACGTGCGTGTGTCAAACGTCGGCAGGAAACGTCTCAACATATCGAAGACGTGCTGCGGATGCATTACATCACATTTTACAATATGCGAGATGCACATCGATTACTCCACTCGATCATACACACTGTGACTAATTGCCTTTAGTATATACCACAAACATAGTACACGACCGATAAAACTAGTCATCTCAGAAGGAAAGTGCGCCTGGCCCTGAGTAGAAGACAGGTTACAGGTGAGAGGAAATTCACACAGTATAGTACAGCCTGTGTTGATGCGACACTGCTGTGCTTCAGGCAGCAGTAATAAGCTTTCCAATAACGCCATAAGTAATCCGTATACATTTAAATTCCTGTCCATGTGTAATGAGAACGTTCAATTATTGCTATTTTTAAATTGGCCATTACGTCATTGTCAACAGCCAATGTCGTTGCAGATGAAAACACACAACTGGACAGTTTAGGATAAAGGGGCAAGAAATCGGCAATACTCTTTGTTAAGGAATCCATCCCAGCATTCGCCTGGAGTGATTTTGGGAAACTATGGAAAACTAAAATCAGGAAGGCTAGAGCTGGGTATTATTAATTATGTTTCTAATTACGACATACAGTTTAAAATGTATGTAAATCCCTTCATTACAGAAAATAGTAAATAAACACGATCAAACCATTTTATAGTCTTTTTTAAGTGACACTGTCACTTGTTTTCATGCGTACGTAATTGCCTTTGATTTTGCATTTCTTAAACCAAACCAAATCATTGGATACTTGTTTCACAGATATTTGTTTCTTGAAAATTCATGTGGGTTTGCATAACCTGCAGACGCGTTTCAAGAGTAAAGACGTAATTTTTAACCATGTACAAAATGTCTACACTCCGCCGAATCAAACCACAAAAGGACATCAATACATTGTGTTTTCAATGATTTTCGTTTCCATTTGTTAAGAGGTGTCTGTAGTTTCTCACCACGCAGTTTAGCTAATTGCAATTGTTTTCGAATTCTGGAAACTTTTTTTCCCCTGATTTTCCTACAGCACCTGCTGCTCGTTTATTGACTTACAAGTGTTTGGGGGAAAAGCAAGGTTCCAGTTTTTTTCCACTAAGCACGAGTGCATTTCTGTTTAATTGACAACGTAGTCTTCTTATTTTTTCATTTCTCGGTTAATTTAGTTAAAAATACGATTGTAAGCGTCTATAATCATGAAATACGGTACTGTGATATCCAGAAACTAAATAGCTTTGCACTGTTTTGCAAAGCATAATGTTGTTATCAGGCACTACAAGCTTGTAACTCTTGCTACACATAGGCTAACTGCGCGAATGAAATTTTACCAGGTATGTGGTGTATCATTAAGCGTACAGATACGCAGGGTGATTATTAATTTGCTAACTGGTTAGCATATTTCCTACATGACTAACTGTTTTGATCGAGTAGTAGGCATTGAAAATTGATAAAACAGTAACCAAAGCTATGCTGGCACTTGACGCAGTAACTTCTCAACCATAAACTCGTTAAATATGAACTCAAAGATAAGTCATATTTTCCGTATACAGGTACTGCAATACCCGAAAATGTTACCGGATGTCTACCACTGAGGCAACCACAACACCACTTCCTAAATAAACGTGCGATTTCTGAGGAAACGGTTCAGCTTAACAGTTTTTCTAAAGATGACCTTTTTTTACTAATGTTTACATGCCGATCACCTATATTTCATGTCACGTCACTTAAGTCAAGGGTTACAAAGTTTTAACCATAAAGAGGTTGTCTACCCCTAGTTAAAGTACGAAGGGAGGTTCATTTTGTAACATTATTTTTTGCTGTTGTCTAACCCTACACCAGTAGCCTGTATACGATATTTAGTTACTTAAATGAATATGACTACGATATTATTGTCCAATTACACTTTTCCCACCTTCATCTTTGAGGGCGTATAACTCCGTCGTACGTCACAATAGGCGCAATGTTGTATTATTGTTTCCCTATTTATTTGACCTCAGGAATTCACTCCCCTGCAGGATTAGCACCAAATAACGACTCATCCTGTATGTATGTATATATAGTATATATACAGGATGAGTCAGGATGGAATGTCTTATGTGTTTATTTCTTCTGGTGATAGCTCACACAAAACCATGTCGAAAATGTGATTTCAATTTGTCCCTAAAGTCAACATTGTGCGAGTAGTACTACATTGAAAATAGACTTTTAAATTTACATTTTAATTAAAACTTCAAAAACTCGTTAATATTAAATAACGAAACTTTGTACAGTGATTTATAAATTACGTTACTTAATTCTCAATAATTTAGTTTGATAATGTCACTGGCCCATCATTATTCGAATGGGACACGGCACTTTTCTTCTGCTTGTATCTTTGGAACACTTCACTGTAATTCATTTTCCACCACATCATATTAAACAGGGGGAGCAGGTTAGTAAAAAAGGTTGTCTTGTCGAAAATATATAAAGTTAGCCGTTTTCGATAAAATTAAATGTAAAATTAAATGTAATTTTTGTAACGCCTGAATCATATGCAGGTACTGCGACTTTCTTGCAAGGCGTGTAACCGAACTAACAGGCGTGTTGCAATATTATTGCGACGGATTTTGCAAAACGGCTAACCGTAGCAATTTTCGACGAGACGACCTTTTTTATTGGGCCTACTCTTCCTCGCCTGTTTATTATTATGTAGTAGTACGTGAAATACAGTGAAATATTCGGAAGTTACAAGCAAAAGAAAAGTGCCGTGCCCAGTTTGAAAAATAATGGGCCGATGACATTACCAAACTGATTCATTGAGAATGAAGTAAAGTTTCGTAATTTAATATTAATATTAATACTATCAAATTGAAATGTAATTTGAAAGCCCTTTTTTAAGGTAGGATTTATCCCACAATTTTCACTTCAAGAACAAACTGAAATCACAATTTCGACATGATTTTCTGTCAGGTATCATCACACGAAATTAACACACTCCGTCCTGACTCACTCTGTGTGTGTATTTATGTATGTATGTATGTATATATATATGTATATATATATATATATATATATATATATATATATATATATATACATACACACACATATGAAATTTTGCACGACTGGAAGAGGTATACAATAATGCATGTATGTTTGTAACGTGTCCTTTTCGATACCATTCATCGGATTGTGATGAAACTTTAGTGAGTTCGTGTGTGTATGAAAATTGGAAAATCCATGATTCTCACACGAACAGCTGAGTGTGGCTTACTTATGCATCGGAAAACCTTTTTATTTATGTGTGTACTCACTAGATGGAGAAACAAACGTGTTTCTTAGCTAATTGCACGTCAATAAATATATTTCAAATACAAACACTTTCTTTCTTTGAGTGACACTGGAACTGATGCCGAGTACTCGTTCGTACTAAATAAACTATCGCATTAAGTTGTAAACTACGCGAACGAAATAACTGGCAACAGTGTGGCAAGAAATAAATTTTCAGATTTTCGTAAACGTAGCCTGTTGAAGTAAAAGTTACAACTCCGGCCGTCTATTTTGAGCTATATCGACGATAAATGTAAAATACGTTTCAAACTTTTTAATTACTTTAAGGACAGAGTTAAAAAATTATTTTCAGGATATATGTAAACATCATCCTAAAGCGAATAGTAAGTCGGCATGTCGACAGGGTTATTAAATGCCTAATATTTTTTGAAAACACATTTCTACGTTTTTTCACCCATTTAAGTTTGAATTATATATATATATATAAATATATATATATATATATATATATATATATATATATATATATATACATATATACACACATGAGAATGGATTTTTTGAAATTCGATAATTAAGGGGGTGAAAAGGGATGAAATGTGTTTTAAAAGAATCCCCGATATCTCATTAACCGGGAAAGCTATCATAAATTTTTAGCTTCGTAATATTGGCCAAACAAATGCATAATTGCTAATTTTTTCATTTTTGCGAAATTCGAAAATTAAGGAGGGTGAAAAGCCGTGAAATGTGTTTTTAATTAATCCGTGATTTCTCCTAAACCATAGTGAGGTGATTTTTTCTTTAAAATGATGCTTAAGTAAATGTCTAAAAAGGGTTTTAGGAATTTTTAGAAATTCGTCCTTGATAGCTCTTAAAAAATAAAACGTGTATTTAGTAATACCACTTATCTCCTTTACCAGTGGAAATATTGAAATTGTTTTTGTTTTAAAATAAATCTTACGTAAATATAAAAAAAAAATATTTCAGGATTTTTCGAAATTCGTCCTTGAAAGCTGTTACAAAAATAAAATATGTTTTAAAATAATCATCTGTAACGCTTATACCTTTGAGATATCGAGATCATTTTTTGATAAAAATGAAGCTTATGTAAATATCTACAAATAAAATTCAGGATTTTATGAAACTTGAAAATTTTACGCGTTTGAAAATTTTCCTGTGTCGAATCCCGAAAAATCTAGAGACTTAATTTCGGGCATTTAAGTAAGTATTATTCGTACGCAAAAATGACGTCGATTTCTAAAAGTTTAGTAGAATCAGGAAAAATTCGCTGGTTCACTGACCTGTAGGCTAGCTTCCAAGAATAATTATGAAATCGTGTAGACAGCAGCTGTTTATTATCTGCTCGCTGACAGTGAAATGGGCCTGTATTCAACTACAGTTTTATTATGAGCTCTGCTAGTTCCAGGAAGTGTCGAGTAAGTCAAGGGCCAATTGGGAACGTGATACAGACCTATAGTTGTTGGAATTCTCGCTTGAACCTAAAAGAAAACGCGAATTTTTCAGGGCTCTAATGATTAGGTGTAACGAAATACCCATTTTACACATTTTTTACCGCCTTTTCTGGTTGAACTGGAAATTTTCGTTTTATAATTTTTCGAGTATTTTTACGAATGCTAATTTGGGAACTATGTTAGACGATCCCAACCGAACTGTTTTAAATTGCGTAGAAATACATTACTGACTTACCGTACTGAAAACGATTTATAGGTAAGATCAGTTTTTTTTGCAAACTTTGTCCATGTTAAACCACGGAGCAGTCAAAAACTTCAGCGTGTTACTAATAAGCCAATTTGAAAATGTATTTATACAAACAACAACGCTGAATAAAGTAATCGTACACTAAGTGAAAAACTAACGGCACAGCGCCATATGTTTGAATGTTATTGTGAATATTCTGCCAAAGCAACTATTAACTTTCATACTTATTTTATTTCTTGTATGTGGATATTAGAATATAACGTCAGTAACATTTATTTTAAAAATCTCCAGTAATACCCACCTAACCAGGCACAGTCTTATGTTATCCAGCGCTTAACAAACAAAACTCTAGACATCTTATTCGTTCAGTAAAGACTATAGAGACTATAGCAGGACTGAGAGTAGCTACAAGTGACTTTTCATATAAGATTATATAAAAATTTCCGTGGGAACGCAATTCTGAAAACACGTTCAACAGTCTTCTTGACGTGATGGCTTGTTTAAATGCCTAATTTTTAGTTATTTTTAATGTAATCTTAGAATACTGCTACTTGCGACAGCCGATTAGGGAATTCTCTTTATATTTCATAATTGGTGTTTACGTACAGTCGATTTTGGGGACAGAACAGTTGTAATAAAAGTGAACACACACAGATGTATTCTGAGGTAAATGTGACATAAAATGTTATGAACCCTGGTTTCCGATATCAACGCCGGGTGGAAAGTAGACTAATAATTTTCTGTGTTAATTTTTATTACTTGTGACCCAAGAAACTGAGTCGATGGACAGCGGGCCGCAGTAGAACGGGTGGTCATCCATCTTGTTCTCGTGAAACAGGCCTCTCGAAATGTAACGAGGCGAACATGAAGAGAGGGGTGGGGGATGATGACCCACTCCGCCGAATTCTCAACCTGAAAGGCCGCTCGTCCCAGAGGCAATCTGCTAATTAAACGCCTGGCCAGGAAGTGTTCATCATGCTAACAGCCGCTAACAAATCAGGAGCACGCGATTATCACCCCTACGTCTGCCCGTACCTAATAGGGAGGAAGGTCGCAGTGAATGGGGTGGGTATCTCGCCACGAACCGGCCACTGTCAGAAGTTTAAGGGGCGATGTGCGTGGCAGTTCCTGAACTCCGGAAAGAAAATTATGGGGTCGCTGAAGTTGAGAGGAAAGAGCAGAAGGTTTAGGGGGGGGGGGGGGCGCTGGTAGTATCGTGAAAGTTCAAACTCTCCTTAAGCCGTAATTGAAATGCAAGGGTAGGTCTGCCGCGCGGCCATATGAATATTCATAAGCTGTAGCTTCTGTCTTGTGGAGCTGGTGGTGTCGGGAGGGTTGCAGTGCTACCAGGGGAAGGCTGGACTGTTCAAGTCAGACTAGATGTGCGGCACGTGTAGCGCCAGTTAAGGTCATACTCCCTTGTTTGTTCTTTTTTTTAGCGGTATTAAATTTTTACGTCAAAATGGGAGCAGATATAAAAAATTTGTTTGGAATTTTTCTTTACAATGATCTCCTCCATGTTAGCAGATATTTTCATGGCAATAAAATGGTAGGCTAATTACGTAATGAACGAAATTCTGGTTAATTGAATTTTTAGTCTAAAGTGTATTATTTCTTGTCTTGAAAAAAATAAGCTTTCACGGCATATGTCATTATATACAAAACTGCCAGACAAAATTTTCATATATGCTGTCGTTTAAGCTTACAATAAAATACCTTTCGCAAAAAACAATAAAAACAGAAGAACATGGCCTTAATGTCAGTTTCTTCCATCCTGAGAACTGATGTTTGTAGCTCCGTGTGTACTTCTCTCAGCGACGTTACGCTTTACTTCACACCCTTGAATAACGAAGCATGCAGGGAAAATATCGACCTTATTTGTCCATATGCAGAAAATTTCCCGCCGCTAAATTTAATTCCAGTGTATATGTTATTATTCGTGTACGTCACTAATTTTATGAAACGTCTTATGATGCCTCAAAAAAAAAATACGTTCTACTTTTCAGAGTGGACTAGTAGACATTAAACCGTCCCAATTATGACGCTCGATAAATTTACGACTTGATGAAGTCGGTATAACTGAAGCTCAGATTTTGTTATTTCTCGTAGGTGACACCGGGCCGATAGTTCTGGCAAACCAAGAAAAATTTTCGCGAAACTTTATTATTGTTTGCAAACGCAGCTCCAACGATAGAGATAACATTTGAGTTTATGTGTTTCAAAATATATGTTACATGCAAATTACTGGTAAGTTACATAACTTGATCGCGATAGCAAAATAAATTAATATTATGCAATTTTCTGATGTTAGTTTTCAAGTTTATTAATGATTTACATTCCAATACGAACTTAAATAATGCTCGTTTTCTATTCATTTTAAGAAGGCAGAGTCCGTGCGCAATAGCAGGGTCATTGCCCAGTAGTGGGAGAAAGTGAGGCTAACAATGTATTACATAGAAACAACTGCAAAACAAATGGTTCAAACCTTGCAAACTGTTTGTGCTCTTACGAACACTTGTTAAGGGGCCCGCCTCGTGGCACATGTGTTTGTGTGAGTGAGGTATGGTGCTAAGGGCGACGTCGTATGGGCCATACAACGGTGCGTCGCCTCTACGCTTAAGGCGTGCAGTCTTCGCGAAAAAAAAAAAACAAATTTCCTATGGGACTTTAAGTGGTGACCCTATTGTTTTATTTACGAAATTACTTTACTGAAGTCCAATGCACTACCCTTAAGTGGTTGCACATGTATTCGGCTAGTATATTTTCTGCTATAGCAGCCTGAAAACCCCGTTTTGACCCATTTCGACGTGCCATAAAAAGCGATTTCTAATACTTGTGTTATCTAGAAAATACTTAAGGGCAGTCGTCTGATGTATGTGTTCTTTTCGTTGAGAAACGGCGCGAACAAGCGTGTATTAGTTTCGGTGTAAAACTTTTTCTTCAAACACGCTGCAGTGTGATTTCATGGCAACGAGGCGGGCCCCTTAAGGTGCAACCATTTGTTTGAAAAATATGTATCTGTGAAGGTGAAGGGTCGTGATCATTAAAAAAAAGCTGAAATTTGAAGTCAACAATTACCACATATTTTTGTTCAGGAACGTATCAGCCTCTGATAGGAATATACCAGATACCAAATTAATGCGTCTCTACAGAGAGACTAGAGTTAAATAAGTAAGACTACATAAGTCTAAGAAAACATCCTAAATTAATTTTTTTTCTACAGTAGTCAAGCGCGAAGCTTACAATTTCAAGGGCACGGATTCGAAAGTCTTCACGTTCATTTTCTTTCAAAATAATAATATGCAAAAAAATGTTTGTACACATAGTTCACTTTCATTTATCCCACCAAAATTATTCTTCGATATTCTACCTCAAACCAATGTTAAGTTGCCTACGTATTTGCTGTATTGTTATATATTTTTTTAAAAACTGTTTTGTTTTCTAAATGAACAATAAAATGTATGGATATGTTAATTCAATAAATATGGTTATAAAGGGAGAGGAATAAGAGTAACACTGTTATGGGTGACACTTCTGTTCGTTAAAATGTCAAACAAAAAAGTAAAGTAAACGACAAAATGTGTTTAGTTTGTTCTCTAAAACGTATGTTTAACAAAGGACTGGCAAGTAAATGCTATTGAACTATCGCATGTGCCACAATACAACACGTCTTCGACCGAGCATGTATTTATATTCAAAGAAGTTGGGGATAGGTTCGAAACGAAAATCAACTAACCGATTGTTTCTAGTAAATACTTTTGCTATAGCGTATTGTGCCAAATGTAGGAAATTTTTTTAAAAATCATATTGGAACACTATTTCGTGTAGTATAATTCAATGTAGCAAACAGTAACACAAACCTAAAATCGACAGCACAAACACAAACAAACACAAGATGTGGAGAGACAATAACAGTTACCAATAACCAGTCAAGGCCAGGAGTGTAACTGTTTGTAAACCAAAACTGATTAAACTATTATAATGTCTTAATATATTTTCGAATGTCATTTTCTTACGCCGAAGGGATCAAATTCACTCATTAGAACACATCATTTAACTAGGTCAATTTCTTTATTAACTGTACTAAAGGTATCACTACTTCTAAATGTGTGTACGTCTATATACAGCATGGACCAGAATTCATGTGCCAAACTCCGGGACAGGATTGTTTTATTATATTCCTCAATGGCAACATGCGAATGAGAAAGAACGTGTGTGTAAGATAAACGTGAATAGGCACGGTAAACATATAGTTAGAAAGCGTAGAAAACTGTTTGAAAATTTGAGAGTGGAATGGAAGAAATATAATATTACAAGTTAACAGAAGTTTTTAGTTACGTATACGTGTGTTAAGAAGTAAAAAATTTCTTTCCAGAAGTTTTAACTGTGCTAATTTTAATTTACATTTTCACAATTTACTTATTTTTTCTTTCGTTTAATGTCGCAAGCTTACATTTGTTTCAGTCAGTAGATATTTTTACAAGTGCACTGAACGTAAGTTAATACTGAACTATTGCTGTGAGTATCTTAGCATTTTCCCCGGGTAACACACATATTGGTACATCAACTTTAATAAGCAGCAAAAATTGGCGAATAGGCACTACTATGTCGTATAGAATACAACTTTCGTTCAACTAATAAAAGTAAATTTTATTTACAAAAAAATCGAAATACCGAACGTTAGATTTACTATCACAGCTTCAGTAGGGAAGTGGTCTAGTCGACAGCGAAGTCAGAGACGGTGACACAAAACTTCAGACGATGACAGCAGCTGGGAGAGGGAACCATCCCAGTATTCGCCTGGAGTGATTTCGGGAAACCATGGGGAACGAAAACGAGGATGGCCGGAACCGGGGATCGAACCTGCGACCTCCCGAATGCGAGTCCAACGTGTTACGGTGCGCCACCTCGCTTTGTCTATCACATCTTAGATTTCGAAGAGTTAAGTTGAGAACTTCGCAAAAATTGTTCATGAAATAGATGTTGAAAAATCTGCAGTTCTCAATTGTTTATTTGATTGTCAATTTACGCATGCTGTCGTGGAAATTTCATTTTGTCTGGAGTGCTAACTCTGATTACCACGGAACACGACGAAGATATATAAATGTTTTTAGTATACTTATACACGAGGAACATCAGATGATTCTTCACACTGATGAATTCAAAATTAGGGCTTCTTAATTCATTAAGCATTGGGCAATTTGGTGATATTTTATCATTATGAAGGCGTATGACAATTTACTAAGGATGTCTAGCGTTTCAGCTGTAATGAATCATAGACTGCCACTGAAACATCTAAAAGGGGTTTTCTGAGTATGTTAATCTTGCGATTTGATAGCTTATGGAAAACAGAGTCGAAAATGTATTTTAAATTTGTCCGTAAAATGAATTATAGTAGCGGTAAAGCTACCCTGAAAACCGACTGTAAAATCAATTAAAATACCACATGGAACTAAGCAGTGACACTTTGAATAGAGTCAAAACAACGAAACTCCAAGTAGTTTTCGATCAATTAAAAGAAATGAAAATATTAAGTCGGTTATCAAGGTAGTTTTACTCCCAATATATTCACGTCACGAACAAGTTGAAAACTTGTGTAAACACATAAAAATGATAAAAAGAGCATTTGTGATAATATGACTTGCCTTGGTGTGTAACGCGAGACCCGGCCCTTGCACGCTGGTAGTGATGTCGCTAAAATAAGATGTCTCTCAGTAGACCTCACTTCCTCTCGCACGCTCCTTTCTTTGCTCGTGGCAGCTGGCACAACGAGGTTAGTCATTTCCTGGAGGCTTGAGAGCTTCATGGAGATGGCGAATGATGAGGAAAGATGGCCCCCAGGGGGAAGGGGGCTGGGTTAGGAAGGATGCTGCTGCGACGGGTGTGAGGAGGACAGCGAATGTTTGCAGAATTCTACTTGACCCCGCGAATATCGACCGCCACTTCCTCTCTCTCTCTCTCTCTTTCATATACACTCTTGCTCGCTGAGAAATAGCGAGCCACTTAAGTCATTGATTGGTGCTCCCGCTGACAGGCCAGGAACATTGTGGGCAAGAAACCTCAACATGTACAGGTCGTTGCAAAATTATTGCCCATGCCTCGTACGCGAGCATTCGAAAGACGCGGTAAGACAAGATATATAACTTTTTCAATATTTACTGTTTCTTGCGTGGGGTAAAATCTTGGTTCTCCGTAGGATACGGTAAATTAATATACAACTGATTCGTTTGTTCTCAATTTGATCCAGTAATGGTCAAGAACACGTTATAAGAAACCATGCTGGTTACGCTCCTGGGGCATCCAACTGTTCAAAAATTTAACTTGCCACACGGCTTGCCCATCAACAGAAATGTTTTAGTGCCAAAATATGAATCTCATTACAATTATTGCAGATTTCGTATTGTTATTCGGCGGTAAGTTAGTTTTAAATGACGCGTAAACTAATGAACGTTTTTGTACTAGGCCCTATGAAATAAATTACTCTAGTAGCCAAGAACACATTTGGTACTAAAAGAATCACTACCTGATTGCTTTAAACAGTCATGTAATATAATATAATCCAACCACGTGATTAACATATTCTCTCAGAGGTTGCAATCAAGCAACAAAATAATGGCACTTGCTACAGTATGTATACGCATATGTATGTAAACTTGCCTATTGCTGGTTAATAATGTGAATTTGTAGAACTATTCATAACGTAAAGGATTTAATATTCTTACTGAAAGAATTAAAACAAACTTATTCACAAAATCAGTAATTTTTGGCAATATACGTAAGTACGTTATCTTTAGTAAAGCTAATTTGTTTAAATGGTTAATTAAAAAAAAAATAACAATCGTAAAATAGTATGAAATTGCTAAAAGCATCGTTAAAAGAAGGAAAGTTCGTAAGATATTAGCAAATCAGCTCATTCAATACGTAATAACAATTTAAAAATGATTATTGAAAAGTAAGAATTAATGCACGCGATTTATTTGCAGGTTTAATAATAACAAAAAATAAAACGTACGCGAGACAATCAAACAGTAACTTAATTATTTCATGTTGTACGAACTTCTGGGGGGGGGGGAGGATTTATTCTAAATGAAACGAAATCTGAATGAAACTGGAAATAGAAATGCACTACTGTATATCAATAAAATAAATTCGTGCCCTTAAAAGTTGAAGATAACCGCAGCTGTGTTCCATCTCGTTATGATAAGATGACGAGCGACACATCAGGTGAACGGGCAGACTACAAAAACAATTGAATGTTATACGTCTGGAAAACAGCGCTATATGCTACACTATTGTGTAAGAAATGTTTTTCGTAATCACTTTGACTAACTATATTCACATGCATTGGTTTCCTAGACAAGCAGGTTTGAAGTTTTCCTGAAGAGTCGTGCGTTAC
This sequence comes from Medauroidea extradentata, assembly GCA_003012365.1. NCBI lineage: Eukaryota > Metazoa > Arthropoda > Insecta > Phasmatodea > Phasmatidae > Medauroidea > Medauroidea extradentata. Next base: position 17,891 of record PNEQ01024014.1, on the reverse strand, counting down.
TCTCGTGTCTGCCTGGTAATCACACGTGAATATTTATTAGTATTTTATTTTTGTGGTATTTCTGTTCTTGGTAACCACGTTTAGTTACTTCACTTGCCAGCTTACGAACATTGCTTGGTTTCTGTCATACGTGTGACGTCTCAGGTGATATTCTGAGGACGTCGTATAAGCAATGTAGAATGACACGGCACCCTCATTTCATTTTCTGCATTCGACATTGCAGAACACTTCAATTGGTGTCCGAGTGGTGCCGACCCCCCGTAGCTCAGTTGGTTGAGCGACCGACTTAGATACGAGGGGTTCTGGGTTCGATTCCCAGGTCGAGGTTGTTAACAATTTGTGTTAGTCCGTTTGAGCCATTTCAGTTGTCAAGAGACAATACAACTGTCACAACTGGGGAATTGTCTAATCATAAAGTTGTAAAAGGGGAGGGAGGTGTTTGGCTCATTGGCGAGGTTTCAACGTCATCAAGGAGCCAAACGTTACACACAAACACACACACACACACACACATATATATATATATATATATATATATATAAAGTGGTCAGATCACTCGGCATCCACCAAGGCGATCCGGGTTCGATCCCAGCGGGTTCAGCCCGGATTTTTTGCACGTGGGAAATACGGCGGCATTGCCGCTGGCTGCGGGTTTTTCCGGGGATCACCTGTTTCCCCCACCTTTCTCATTCTGACACTTCTCCATTGTAGAGTTTCAGTTTATGTCATCCATCAGGATATGCAGATGCCTACGAGCGTTCAGTCAAGAATATGCACTAGAGGTACGATACTCTGCCCTCGGGTACCCTACGCTATTTATTATTACATAATTTCTTAACTAACTAATTTACAAAAAACTAGTTCGCTAAGTAATGCAAACGTAAGATGCTCAACATTGTTACAGTACGTGTACATATGTTTACGCGAATACAAGACGAAACTAAAGAGCAAAATACTCTCTGCTGACATGCATTTTGTTTGGTAAACGAAAATGGAACGATATTTATCTTGCCATCAATGTCCCTTTCGCGTTAGTTTTCTCATATGCTAATATTGTAAAACAACGATAGAAGACCTTCTAGCAGCCTTTGTACGAGGTTTCCGACAAACAGTATTGGATCATCAGATTATGCAGCTCACTAGTGAAGGTATCAAGATGATTTTCTCGTACGTATACTGGAAAATAAGTATACTGACGCAGTAATGTTGCAAAAAAAAAAAAGAACATTGCAATAGAAGTTGATTTCAAAAACAGAGCTTCGCTCTATGGCTGCAGACATTTTAGTGCAATATACCGCCGACTACGTAACGTGATGGCTGAACAATATTAAATAAAATAAACTTAAAATAGAATATAAAATTGCTTCTCGTATGGATATACTTTTAAGACTTAAACGGAAAACGTGGGCTGCATGCAATAGGTAGCCGTTGATGCATGAAATGTTCACCTATGTCACCAACAACGTTATTGCACTGCAAGTGATATGAACTGTGTGAGTTGTCTAGACGACAGCTACTCTCTACACTCTGTACTTTTATTTATTGCATGCGCTCCCCGTTTTTAGATTTACTTGTTCCATTCCATAACGTGGTGTATTTAAGTTTTTTATTTAATTTAATTTTAGTCTTTTTTAGCCTTGTATGGGCTTGAAATATTGCGATTACTTGTTTAAAATCAAAAGTTAATTATTTTTAAACAAGTATTTTTCACTAATTTTCCCCTCCAAATATGTCATTGCCATCCTCCTCTGAACTATTTTTAAAGTTTCGAGTCTATATTAAGCTCATTGGGAAGTTACTTTAATATCTCATCTTAGCCGAAAAGACAAACAAACACGAGAGCGAGAAAACAAATGCGTGTTAAAACGGCTTATGCAGGCCGTTCCCAAACGTAATAAAGAACTTGTTGCTGTGTGGTTGATAGGGAAAAATGTACACTATAATTTTAGGCTTACGGCCTTAGTGTTCAGGGTTGGATTTGATTACTGGAAATGAACAAATTCAAATCCAATAAGAGTAAAATATCATTGAAAGAAAATCTCAAGTAACTATTCAATTTTCCGTTAAATTAGGAATCCCAAGTTTCTGTTGGACACGGGCACTTATTAATGCTGACTTTGCGAATGGTTTTTTTAAAATATTAATGGGGGAATATATCGAAAAAACAAGAGAATGAATGTGTTGAAAATCAGTTTAAATATGTAGCCTATTTTTTCAAAACAAAAATTTACGTATTGCTTATTGTATTTATAAAATTTTTATAAAAGTCGAAAAATAGCCAGTATTACGTGAATTTTTGTTTCGAAGAAATCAGTGATCAATAGTGAGCAAGATAATTTGGTCAACGCTCAATATCGAGGTCTTCAACGCTGGTGAAGGGTAACATGAGGAGAGTATGGATCAGTGGGAGACCGGGGGGGGGGGGATGTCCCCGATAAAACTCACCGACCAGCAGCATCATCTGACACAATTCCCACGTGCGATAATCCGGGGACAGACTCCACTGGGAATAGAACTCGGAACACCTTGGTGGGAGACGAATGGTCTGACCATTCGGCCACCGCATCCCCTAGGGATAGTGGCAAAAACAATTTTCTGCGAATTTATGGGGCGATTTTACATTACTTGTTCCCTTTCAAAAATTTAAAATAATATATTATCAAAACCTGCGTAAATAGGAATACGTGGCCAAGTGTTACTTACATTAATTAATTTAACTGGCCAAACAGGTTCTAAAATTGAGCCGAGATTGCGCTCGCAAACGTATTAATAATAATCTCTTACAAGGTTTAGCGGTCGTGTTAAAACATCACTGCGAGGTACAGAAGTATTCATTTTTAATTTAAAATTCTTAAGATTGTTGAATGGTCACCAATCTCAGGACGGCACACGGTACACCGCACACGGTGAGCCACATATTTGGAAAATGTTAACTTTTTCTAGCCTACTTTCCGAAAGAAAAAGTAGGCTTATGCGATCACATTTCTGTGTGTCTGTTCGTGTGTGCGTCTGTGAGTGTTGATGGGTGTGTGTGCCGCCCCCCCCCCCACAAAAATTAAAACTTTTGTACCAATACACCGAATTCCATAAAACTTTGTACACATATAGTACTTAGTAACCTGACTTGACTTTCATATATTTCGTTTATACCCGTTTCATATTTTCAAAATGGCGGCCATTTTAACATTTTTCGATCAAGCTAGATATCTGTGGAACCGTGTTTAATAATTTCATAAAACTTTTTAAAAACATACTGCACACAAAGCTAAGTTGACTTTTGTGTATCTCGTTCATCCTGTGTTCATGTTTTCAAAATGGCGGCTTTTTTATATTTTTAGCATAGTATCATATAGGTCTATCATAGAAATATTTTTCAGAATTTTTCCGAACTTGGTACACATACAAAGCTGACTTTACTTTTGTGTATTTCGTACATACTGTATTTATGTTTTCAAAATTGCGGACTATTTTATATTTTTAGAATAGTACTACGTATCTCAGGACATAATTATCAGAATTTAATCAAACTTGGTGCTCATATACTACATGCAAAGCTGACTTGACTTTTGTGTATTTCGTTGTCTACAAGTTAAATGAACAGTAATTCACTGTATTGTACATTGCACGAGCACGGACAATATTCCAATATCATACAGCTTGCTCAGCGATTTGGAATATTAACGATCACATAACAATTTCTTCATATAGTAGGCTTATATGTTATAGGAAGCCAGTGAAATGCTTTCAATCAAGTCACAATCATTGGCATGTAGCTGAATTCGCTGAATACAATTTATACGTCCTGACCACGGTTACAGCACACAAAAATACACAGCACTTGCTTCGTTTTGGGAAAACGTAACAATCTGTTTGTCTACCGGAAGTCTCAGTACTGACATTTATATACTAAACATATTTTATATTTATGTTTTATGTAAACACCACCGAAATAAAAAATCGTAGTCTTATTGTATATCATTGGCATACAGTTAACATGTTTATTGATCTACTTAGTTGTATTTGCTATTCAAGTGTTGGGAATGCGATGCCGACTCCTAGAGCGTATTAACAAGCAACCCTTGGTCACTTAAATATTGTCTGATTACTGGAAACAATTTAAAGTACGTTTGAATATGTTACAAGCAGAGTACTAGGATTTTATCATTCCCATAGAAAGAGATCAAAATCCTGAGTGACAGGCCATTTTTTCAAATGATTAGAGTTCCCCGTTATCCATTATACGTTACACCACTTGCGTCAATAAATGTTGAGCTCATCAAGCTGCATACTTCATTAATGATATAACTTCTCCTAAATACTAACTTTTCAGAGAAGGACAAAAATTGATGTGCATATTTAACTGCAAGTGCTCTCCTATTTATAATTATTGTTGATTCAATGTTGGCCAGAATAACTTGTATCAAACTTCTGGAGGTAATCTTTCATGGAATACACTGCCCAGTGTTATTATGGGAGGATATTTGATAAAGCAACGGAATTAACTTCCAAATGTAGAAATTCATAAAAATAATATCAAGAAGTATCTGTGCAGGACCGAGTGAACCTGTCATAAATTCTCAAGAAATAAAGGTTGGTCATAGAGCTATATACTAATAAGTTAACAAGTATCGCACACCATATCATACTCACCATACATAGGCGTTTTGTAGATCACGTATTTGATATAACCTCATAAAAATAAATGCAGCGTTGTCAGATCTAGATATCGAGCCGACCAGTGGATGCGCACAACTACGAAAATATTGTGGCCGGAAATATTCTGGCACACGGTATTTGGAAAATGGGATGTTGCCTAATGAAGCTTAAATGTACAGTGCTGTGATTAAAAAGTGGAAATTCTTCCAGATTTCAATACCTCCTGCATTAATGTTAAGTACAGGGCTCTTTAAAAATGGTCGGGTAGTAAATATAACCAAAGCAAGTAACAATTAACAATTTCAGCTCAAATGTTAACATCTAATACATACATATTCTTGCTGACGAGGTGAATGTGGGAAAGGAGGGAGCGGGGAGGGTAAGTGTGGGCCCAAAGGTGTTAGCTCTTCTTGTTGTAGATTATATCTTCGGTAAGTCCCTCATTAGCGCATAGCACAACCCGTGTAAGTTCACCAAACATTGTTCTCTTGGATCTACTAATCTCAGGACAAAACATGGCGCACCTAACCACGTTCACATAGAACGTGGAACTTCACTGCGAGGTACAGGAGTATTCAGTTTTAATGCAAAATTCTTAAGATTGTTGAATGGTTAACACTCTCAGGACGGCACAAAGCCGGCGAGTTAATTGACGATATTGGTACCGTATACTCCGAGCCACATCCTTGGAAAATCGCAGCAATTTTTAACCTACTTTCCAAAGGAAAACGTAGGCTTATGATATCATATTTCTGTCTGTGTGTGTGTTCACCCCTAAAAACTTTTGAACCAATATACCTAATTTCCTCAAACATTGTATACACATTAACCTGACTTGACTTTTGTATATTTCGTTTACGCCCTTTTCATATTTTCGAAATGGCGGCCATCTTAAAATTTTCCTATCAATTTAGCTACCTAAGGAACCGCGTTGAAGAATTTCATCAAACTTGGTAAAAAAAAAACATACTACACACAAAGCTGAATTGAATTTACTGTGTTGAATTTTGTGTGCCTTGTTCATTCTGTGTTCATATTTTAAAAATGGTGGTCATATTTATATTTTTAGCATAGTATTGCGTATCTTAGCAAATATTTTTCGGAATATCACCAAACTACATTCATAGCTGACTTGATTTAAGTGTACTTTGTTTATCCTATGTTCAATGTCTTAGAACGGCGACCATATTAAAATTTTTAGTATATTACTGCATAATAGTTACAATTTTTATATTACTTTTTTAGGGACTTCATCAAGCTTGGTACACATATACCTACTACATAGACTACAAAGCTGACTTGATTTTTATGTGTTTTGTTTATCACTTGTTCTTATTTTCATAATGGCGACCATGTTTTTTTTGCGTCACATGAAATATTTGGGAAATATTTTTGTGAAGTCCATTAACCTCGGCACGTAGGCCTGTATAGTCAGCTGATTGGACTTTTGTGTATTTCGCTCCTCCGTTGGTAATATTTTTAAACTTGCGGCCATTTTTTATCTTTAAGTTAGGAAGACATCTCAGAAAGTTTTTCCTAGTTTTATCAATCTGGGTACATGTATATTGTTTAGTAAGCTGACATTTTTTGTTTTTAAATTTCGTTTATCATATCTTAATTAAAATAATTATTTAGTATTCCTCTATGCACCCAAACAAGTTTAACTTTCTGTGTTAATTTGCACGTACTTTGAGGAAAGTAGGCTTATCAGTTATGCTGGTAACGTCTTGTTTTTATCTATGATACTCTAGCGTCCAGGATTGTACCTATCGTGCAGCCTTCACCCGCTGTTTCTGCTGAAGCGGACATTTTGCACGGGAGGGTTGAAGGTGTGCTGGTTAGCGCAGACGTATACACTTACTGTTTTGGCACTTCACTGTACTTAGCACAAAACTGTCCAGCCAGAAATACATATTTTCGAATTAGTCCTTACACATTACCTAGACCTGCTCTATTGCCAGTATATATAAATATAGTTTATTTATAAGTCTTCTCGAGAAATTCGGAAATATAGCCGTTATTCCGGACACATGACACTGTGAACAAACGCAGCAGTGCAATTGGAAATCGATCAAAGTAACAGAACAAAAAAAAAATGAAACAACGTTACCTATTGTTATACGTAAATATATACAGTGTATATATATATATATACACACACACATGAAAATCTGTCTGCTGGCGTGTCTCGTATGCGCTTCTGTCCCATTCGTCCGATTGCTATGAAACTTTAGTGAATTGTGCGTGAGCTCGCGAAGGTTTCTGCCATTTTTTTTTTGGTGGGGAAGATCTAAAAGGGACAGAGGGTCAGAATGGGATACCCAAAAAATTTAATGAGCATTGCAACGCATGCCAGCACAGCTAGTAACATTTAACAAATAGCTAGTTATGAATTAGGAATATAGTCGGTATGTAATGCAAAATGAAAAAAAGTTATAGTGAAACAGACTAACGAAACAAGGTATGTGAAAATGGTAACAACACTTAACGGGAATAAAGAATTTAACGTAAAACAATAAAGCGACCGAAATGGATGTACAATCAGACTACAAAAAACGGTATTACACAGATGAAAATTGTTGAGTCCCTTTTTTGGTTACAACAGCCAATGTCGGCCTTTTGTTTGTTCATGTTTATTTTCCCTCTTTACAAGCACTAAGTACATTCTCACCTATTCCCTAGCCACATGCGTGGCGCAGATAGCAGTAGTGTTGCCTATGTACGCAGGAGACAACACAGTAACCTAAATGTTTTTAGTGGTCTTTTTTTTCCTCCGAAAACGGTTCACCAAAACCGGTTAGAACAAAAATTTTTTTTTTTGCCAGGGCGAGTACTAAAGGCATTTATATTGTCATTACCGCCAGGTGTTCAAATGTTATATGTGAAAATTCAATGACTAGCCTAAACATAATTATACGTTGCATGGAAACGATTGTGAACTGCAGTTATAACAGACTTGTGATGTATATTTCCTGAAACACGATTCTTAATCTATCACTCTACATTTAGCAATTCCTGATTTAGTAAAACTTAATGTTGCGTACCTAACGTAATATAAGATATTACTCGCAGATTGACGTTTGATTTCTGGTCTACGATCTGCAGCACACGTTTTAAAAACCAACTACTATTTTTAATGCATGTTTAACACTCGCATATCATACACCTTGTGCAATTTTAGCTATAGTTTTTTAGAAGTTTTTATTATTTTCTTCCTGCAACAACTGTCTCTTGCGTAAATTGCATTTCTGCTTGTGATTCTGCATATCATACGCTTAGATTAGCACCTGGGCTTTCCTGTAAATAAACTCAGATTGAAATGTTCGTGAAAAGTCTTCAATTTACTGACGGAATTGTAGGCTTAGTTTTCAACTTTGCTTTCGCAACTTTTCCCTTCGTTGTTCCTTTTTTCAGTCGAATTATTTAACTGTTATCGATATTACCCGAGTATATGTATATTCCGACCCATAAATTTATGCATGTGGTGTGTAAATTTGAGTTTTTTCATTGAATTATCATTTTTTTAAAATTATTGGGTCGTTTTCGATCACACGTGACTTGTAATTTGTAGGTTATGGAGTATGTTTTAATATAATTGTACTTATTTCAAGGTTTTACTCTTTGTAAGAAACATTATAAATTATACTTCAGTACAAAATTAAAATTTTACGTGATTAATTCTGAACGATATTCTCTGTTAATCATAAAATATATTGAATAAAATGAGTTATAAGTCAGTATGTATCGTATAAATAATGCAACCTTAATACTAAATAAAGCACCACTAAAATGTTTTCTTCGCGTGAATTTCTTTACGCCGTTGTCACGAATTTCGTTTTTTTATTTCTACACTGCCCTCGAACCAGCAAGTACCGCTTTGTACATGTCGAGGCGTCATCACATTCTCTATGGAGTCATTCGGATTCTCGGCAGAAATGAAGCTCCCGGTTCACGCCACAGTTCATTCACAAGCCCGCAGACCGGACACAAACAAAAAGGGCCATTTAAATCACTTTCCAAATTGAAACCGAGTTCCGGCTGTTTCGTCGGTGAATCCACTTAAAGCTTCAAAATGAACTTTCCTCGGCGACGCGACGCAGTTGTTTCCTTTCGCGTCCACCCTTCCCCACCACTCTGCCCCTCGCTGCCACCGCCATTATTGCAAGAAGACAGCACTAATTTTCCCGAGATAAAAACTGGTGGCTACGGGGGAGAGAGAGAGAAAGAGAGAGAGAAAGAAATAAAGAGGAAGAGATAGTAAATGCAGCGAGCCTGCCAGGAGCTCTGAAGCCAACTTGAAATCATCCGATGTTTACTCCATTCCCCCAGCTTCCACGCTCTTGCACCCCCTTCTTTAATCTTAGTTTCCCTCGTCGTTTCTCCCACCCCATTCTTCTCTTAACTGTAAATTTCGAGGCCGTTATTACTCCCTGGAGACGCGATCTGCGCGTATTTTTCCCGCAGGCAGTTTTGGGCCAGTGGTAGTCCCGAGAGGACGCACAGCACAAGAACACAAGAAGGGGAGGAGAGGAAAGTAGAGGATTGTCAGCAGAGGGGAATTAAGGGAAGCCAAGTCTCGGTCCTCGGAGGAAAGTCGCCTCGTGGAGCTTCAAATTGATTCTGAGATAACGTCCCGTATAGCGCATGTAGCTGCTCGCGTCTCTATGGAACGCCACTAGCGACCAGCGAACATGCCCTCAACGACCCTGAGACTCGTTTATGTCTCATGTTTTAGCGTTAGAGTTGGTCATATGTAGCTAAAATAGCCTCATGTACAAGACCTCTCACTAGAACTCTCATGTACGAACATAAAACTAATGACCCTCAATAACATCTCTCACAAATATCTTGCACACACAGGCACAGAGAGAGAGAGAGAGAGATAAATAGAGAGAGAGAGACAGAGAGCGTGTGTATAAGAGAGAGAAAGAACGCGTGAATGTGCTTGGTTAATTGTTTAACAGAATTTGACATATGTTAACGCAGAATTCGCACGTACTGATTAATTAAAAGCCAACGGCACCTGAAGAAATGTCACCAATTGTTCATTAACATATACCATTTTATGCATAACTTACACTAAAATATTTTTCTAGTTCTCCGCAACTGTCCATATAAGTTTCCTTCCGTTCATTGAGTAGTGTACTGCGATATAAATGGAATGTAAATGCAATAAGCTGTGTTGCTACATTACGTGCACACTAAATTGCTCTTGATATTATTTTAAAGTAACATAGAAAACTTATAAAAAATTTAATTAAAAATCAACACAATTTACGAAAATTTTATCTTAACGGTGGTAAAGACGATTTTGGTGAAGGTTGGTGAAACATACGATAAAAAAATAATTTAATTTTTAAAGCCAAGTGAAACCACTTGCTAAATCGTTAAAAAATGGTTCTGTTTTCTCAATTGTAACTTTTAAATTGAAATTCACAAACTGAGAACTAGCTTACGTGAAAATCACTGACGTAAATTTCACAGACAGCTCAATAATCTTTCTTTGACGATTAATGTAGACTTTCGCTACCTGAAAGCTCTTCAACTCTGAACGAACAAAGAACACGCAAATAGATTTGGAAACCCTGCCACGGTTACATAGCTCGCTGAACATGTCAATTTGGGAAGCTTTAAACAGCCATATCTAAACATGTTAATATGTTCACACACCTCTTTTCACAAGTAATCGATATAAATGTTTGCATTCGGCGTATTTGTTCGCATTCGCGAATTATTGGACATTCTGTTAAATAATTTGATTTATGTTTACGAGATAGATAAAATATTTCTTAGATGCTCTTACTTCACTTTTTGAACAAGGAGTTTACTTGTACAGGACTGCCGGTAGAGTGACCATCGTGGCTGCTTGCTGGTAGTTACATGTACTGATAACAACATTGTTAGTTGCAACTGAATTTATGAATCATTTCTGAGGACTTTAGAATTTCACGCACGCTTTCACAACGCCCACAAAAGGGAACGTGTTTTATGATACATCATAATCAATGAAGGGCAGAATGGAAGTAAAAGTTTCACTTAACGACAAGAATTCCTTACGTTAAGGTACTGATTTTATCTGTGAATAGTTTGCTAGTGTGAATCAATATTTTATTAAGACATTTTACCATATTTGTGATAAATAACGTTGTAGTGTTTTAAAAATTCTGCAGAATTGTAATTAGAAATTACGTTTTATATGGCCCAAGCCATTACCACTATCCAAACCCTCAATTATCATACAAAAGAAACAATTTTAATACATTTCAGAAGACTTAATTCAAACAAATTAATTTACAAATATTGAAACCATTTCCTGCAACTTAAATGTACTGTACATTGTAACACAACTTGAAATAGAAGTTACGACATACCAGTCGAGCCTACTTTCTTCAACATGGGCGCAAATCGACCATACGGTCACAAAATCTAGAAAATAGAAATAATATCTCAATTTATTCATGTCATGCTATCTTCTAACATGTCTTGAAATGTTCGAAATTAGGGGAGGTAAGCTAACATTACTAAACGCATTACAAAAATATCACTTGAGTCATGTAATATAATATAGTATTAAATGTGTAAAAAGTTTGATTAAATGTTGGAAAATTGTTCCTCTGATTTTTATGACATAAAAAAAGTTTCAAAGGGCCACACATTTTTACAACTGAATAAAGCATTAACAAAATGCACAATACTCGAATCCCTATACTTTGGTCCTATATGGGTGCCAAATATGATAAAATTCGGATAAAATGTTTCTTTAGACAACTCAAGTGAACAATTTTAATAAAGTAAACATGGTATGAACAAAATACATTACAGTCAAGTCACCACAGTGAAAAACGGCTGTCATTTTGTTTAGTAACATGAACTTGGCATAAACCAAGCAAATTATGTTCACTTAAACTTTAGTTAGTACTATACATTTATTACGTTTGATGCAATTCTGAAAACTGGATTTTAAATATCTAGTGCGTTTAAAAAAATTCATAATGCCGAAATTGTGAAAATATAAAAACGGCTTGAACAAAGTACGAAAAGTCAAGTCTCCATACGATGTAGTCTACGTGTACCAAGTTTGACAAAACTCGGAAAAATATTTCCTCACACATGTAACATAAGTGAAAAATATAAAAATGGATAATGTGCACGGCATGAACAAAACATTTTTTTCACTATACTAAGTACCTACTATAGTAATTTAATGAAATTCTGCCCAGTTTTTAAGGGACACACAGACACACACAAACAGGAAGGTGACCTTAAAATTCTACGTTTTCCTTCGGAAGTAGGCTAAAAGTAAAACACAGAACATGCACAAATTACGATCTGTCTTGGCGGCAGAATGCAGTTTTTCACGAAATATTTTGGGTATTTAAACTTATTTCATACTTTGCTTGACTTTTCCTGCACGTAGTTGCAACTAAGAGAAAAACATATTCGACTACTTCATTTTCTCCGCGATGTATTGGAACTCGTTTCAACTTATACTGGTTGTTTTAACTTCAGCAAGCTTTAAGGTACACGTACAGGTGTCGTGAATGTGAAATATTAATTTTCAGATTAGCGGTAAAATATTATTAATCAAGGTTGTTATATGTCTTACGCAGCTTGTCATTACAATACTTTTAAATACTTTTAGTATATAATTTAAATACTACCCTAAAACATTTAAGCAGAAATTTCCTCATGTAAAGTTACAATTCAGCTATTGAAAAAAAAAAAAAATTTTAGAATCCCAAAAGAAAAATATACTATGCTAAATACTATGCTGCCAACCATACAAGGAATGAGGAAAATATTGTTAATGTTAAATTATTTGCCGCAACGGATAGTGTTATTTTTAAAGTTAAATCTTTAGTGCTCACTTTACCCCGAACGGCCTATAAGAGGTTTTGGGTTTGAATCCCGTGTAAGGGAAGACTACGGGGAACTAATGTGATATATCCGCACAAATATTATTAGTAGCAGCTGGCAGAAGAGTTAATTTTCATTTTGATTTATTCAAATTTAAGGTTGGAACTCTTTTGCGACGTAAGCTCCCACTAAGGGGTAGACAGGGGTAAAATGTATTTTTCCGATATCCTCGATATCTGGTAAACCTGGTGAGGTATCTCAGTTACAGGATTTGGGGGCGAAAAATAAAAAGACGTAGAACGTATTTTCTCCATACCCTCAACGTCTCATTAAGGGGGATTGATCCCTGTCGGATCGGTTTTACGGTTTTTCTTATAAATCTGGGAATAGACACATTGTTTTACTTTTTTCTCGCTGACAAGACATAGTTTATTGTTTCATTCACTTTCTGGAATCCATATGGCATTGTTTCTGTTAATTTTGTGGCCTCTGTAGTCGCTCCCGTAAATAAAGCAATTTTTCTTTTTCAGCTGTTTCTTGTTGCAAAATAATGACTATATTATGGTTCCAGCAATTACAGAAAATCGATTAAGTTTGTATCTATGCCTTGTCGTGTAAAAATTTTGATACATCGACTGGAACAGAAGTTATCAAGAAGAGACTGATAAATCCAAGGTGGTAGGGAGCAATACCCCTTAACATGATAAGCTATCGTTAGGTTTAAAAAAAAATACGCAGGCAAGTTTGCGGCAGGCAGCTATTCTCTCTCTCTCTCTCTCTCTCTCTCTCTATATATATATATATATATATATATATATATATATATATATATAAGCAACTCTGTATATCAAAATGAATCGACAGTTATCGATAATTAACAGAAAACGTATTTCATATTCTTTCACCCTCTTAAATGTTACTTTCAATTAACAGACGGAGGGGTGTAGTCTTTGTAGACCTTTCAGAACAGACGACCCGAAAAAGCAAGTACAGACACCAAAAAATTATTTATAGGATGGCTAATATTGTGCAATTATATCGTATCATATTGTTGTACAACCTCTATTTGCCCAGCCGGTGAATTATTTGATTTATTTTTAATGAAATTTCGATGGTACGTATTGAGGAAAGAATCATCAGTGATTGTGCTCGAAGTAAACGAGTCATCATACCACGTGTACAACTTATAACAACCGAATAATCTCTTATATTAAAGGTCTGTCGCGTTATGACTAATTAGGCCAGGGCCAGTCAACATTGGCAAGGTTTAGGATATCTTTTCACACGGGCACGGGCACTGAGATTCATAAAAGTTTTTGACAAGTAACCTTCCGGAGGAAAAAAGTTAATTTTTTTTAATACGATGGTTACAGATATAGTATAAGGAATATTAGTCAAGTAATTCCAAATGTATACAGTGTAAGAAACTAGTACCTCTGCATTGTTGAAGCATAAAATGTTACAGAAACTTTGTAGACCAAATTAAATGCGGACTTTCCATTAATCCAACATAGCAGCTACTGAATCCCCTTGATAATTTTTTTGAACTTTCGAAACACGAAATTTTATTACAATCGGTTTAATTGTTCTCGACTTAGATATTTGGTACCTCATTCCATATCACACAAAATATCAGAACTTACAACGATTTACTGTTCCATATCATATTTCATGGGTGATGAAGTATCAAAATATTAAATTCTGTTTAAATCGGTCATAATGGTTCCAAGAAAAATTTCTAAATGGTCGCCAATCTAAATTTGAACACTAAACACGAACGAAATACTGTTTGATTAAATTTGGTTCACAGGTTCAAAAAATTTTAAGGGCGCGCATACATATGCACAGGCACACACATACACACACTAACAGGCTGGCGAACTCATTAATCTATCCCTCCTTCGGAAATCAGGTAAAAAAAAAATTTTGGCTGTTGCAATATTGTACATACATTTAAATAGCTATTTATTAAGAAATACTTTCACTTGCAGAATAATCAACATTTTTGTAAGTACTGTATGCCGTTTCACTTCTGATAGTTAAGTTGAAAATTATTAAATTTTAAATGATCGAGGGTTAGATTTTGATGGATTACGGATAAAAAATCGATAACACATGTTTAGTTTTTCCGTAAAGTGAATAATTATATTGGGTGTGTTATGCAAACCTACTTCAAATAGTATTTCTTCAGTAATATTGGTCTTTCATTGTTTAGACACTATTCAGCATGTTGTCGCAGGTTTTTTTTGTTTGATTAAGCATGCAGAAATTGAGAATGCGTCTGTGTGTTTTGAATGTGGTCACAATCTTGATCCTTTAAAGTACAATTTGGTGTGACGTACTTAAATGCTGACGAAACTCTTGACAAATTCTCTGGTTGTTTTGCACTTCTCGCCTTTTTACAGTTGGCGGTAAACAAGTTTGGTCTCCTGCGCGACAGAGCATATTTCCATACCCTAAGCAGCGTCTGTTAGTAACAAAGGGGGTATAGCTCAGTGCGACCCCCCGTAGCTCAGTTGGTTGAGCGACCGACTTGGATACGAGGGGTTGTGGGTTCGATTCCCAGGTCTGGCTGGGTGTAAAATTTGTGTTTGTCCGTTAGAGTCATTGCACTTGTAAGAGTCACCAACAACTGTCACAACTGGGGAATTGTCAAATGCTTAAGCTGTAAAGGGGGGATGTTTGGCTCGTTGGCGATGTTGCGACCTCGCCAAGGAGCCTAACATTTTACATAAAAAAAAAAAGTGGTAGAGCATTTGACTGCAGATCGAGAGGTCCCTGGTTCAAACCCGGGTGCCCCCTTCTTTTTTTTTTTGTTTATATTCCGATAATTGAAACTGTAACAAACGGACTTTGCAAATATAAAAATAAAAGTTATCTTAGCACTTAATCGATGCAAAAAATGACAGTTAAAAAATATTGGGCGACATTTATGAAAGTTATTCAACTTATGTCGATAACGTGTCAGGTGTAACTAATTTATTTTTTTTTTCTTCAAATGAAACGTTTTGCACGTTTACTACAATTTATGGGAATTTTTTTTTACCATTTCATAAAAGTCTCACAATGAGCTAATATATTTAAGACTTCTAATATGTTGAGACAATTATTACAACTCTGAACTGTATTTTAATTAATGTTAATTTGCTTTACAGAAAATCAGAAGTGTGAAATATAAGTATATTAGTTCAGACTGTGTGTATTTAAGAGAACTTGAGATGAATTTCAGGTTCACTTGCGTGAAAATCGCTCGGATCAGATGAATTTCTCTCACACTGCCAGGGGCGTTATTTGTTGCCACAGGGGTGGGGGGGGGGGCAAATGCCCCCCTGGATTTAGAATTGTATGTGTATAAATATATATTTTTTTGTATTTTTAAATTTAAATAATGCTAACATAAGCACATAAAACTGAAGTTTTATTATTAAAGTAAAAAATTTATACATGCTTCATTAATAAAAAAGATGCAACAAGGTCACTGTCACCGGAAAACAAAATATTGCCCCCCCCCCCCCCTAGAAAAACCTGAAATGACGCCCCTGCACACTGCTGAAATGTTCACTACAAAATAAGTTTCAAAATGTTTAAGGGCGTTCACGTGGTAAAAGGGCATAATTTTATATTTGTACGCCATAGTGTTAGTTTTATGGACGTTACTTGTGACTATAATACATTTCCACTTGTGAAACTTTTTAGCTCTCCTAGTCGTCCCATATCGGCAGGTTTAAGTCAAAATTTTCAAGTTACGGGAACATGATAGCAACAAAAACCAACTAAGTTACTCGAGTCACATAATTTACACTGAAATTAGGTAGTATGAGTAATACGCTAAAATATTTAAAACCGCACAACTAAGTCCCTATGTATTTTCTTAAAAATAGATACACGAAGAAAATTACCGTTATTTGTAAATTTTTTTTAAACACAAAAACAGTAGCTTGTGTGTGTAGTCAGCCCCCTTGCCTAGCGTCTCTCCCGCCTTGCCCCCACTCCTTCGTGTCTTCGGACCTGGAGGCGGGACAGTTGGTAACCAGCAGCGAGTGTGTCATGACGTGTTCGGGAGAGGCGGCACTCACGATAGGGTCTTGTCTTGTGAGATGTATTAAATGGGTGTGAATGGAACACGCTTTGTTCTTCACTGTAGTTAGGGTGACCTAGCTACCCCCACGAATGCAGTGTCGAGCGCGACGGACACCACAACCACGCACGACCGCGTGATTGACAAATCTATACTCTATCATTGCTCCAAACAACCCCCTACAGGTTGTTTGGTGTCAGAAGTGGGATGGAGCATTCATTCGATGGATCATACGGGATGATTTGTTACGGGAATTACCGCGCGAGTCGTGATGGTCTCGTCTCGTTCGTGATTGTTTCGTCGTGTTCGCGATTGTGTTCATGGGAACTGTGAACATAACTCGTGATGAACTTTGCCGTGTTCGTGTATAAAGACATGTTACGTGGTGAAAAACGACGTGTTATAGGTTCGTACTGTAGTTCAGACGTGCAGGACGCCGCTCTGGAACGTAGCAAGTCGACAGACTGTCGCCAAGCAAGTCGCTGACGCCGTGCTTATCGCGCGCTGCTCTCCTCTGTCACTCGCCTTCTCCCATGCTTCGTGCTGCTCGTAGGCCGCTATCGCCGTGTTGCTGCCTACACGTTTCGTCCGTCATGCCGTCCACACGAAAGCTTCGCGCCGCCGTGTGTACAGACCAAGGACATGTGAACGCGTGTTTATCTTGCTCGCCTCCGCGATTAAGGCTGTTCGCCGCCGCGCGTCACCGCTGCCTGGAGAGGAATAGTTGACCGCCTATCCTCATGTCTACTGGAAGTTCTCGCCACGATTGAGATGACTGAATACTGTATTCAAGGTAAGGTGATTTTGTCTTATTTACTCGTCTGTTTCGTACTCGTTACCATGGCTTCTACTGTGAACATTGAAGGCAAGGAAGTTGACTTGCAAGTTGCCTTAAACCTTCTTGCATCGCGCCTAGAATCTCTTCAGCATGAAAATTCCGAACTTAGACAACAGTTTGCTCGCTCGCCGCATAATTCGAGTAACGGAGATCATGAGTCACAAAGTAACATAATGCCTGTACGTAATTTCACATTGTTACCTACCATACCTATATTTAGTGGTAAAGCTGATGACAACATTAGAGTATTTTTTATTAAGATTGAACAAGCTAGTAATGTTTGTAACTGGACTGAAACAGAACAAATGGCCGTCGTGAAACTTAGGTTGTCTGGAGAAGCTCTTGATTTTGTTCTAGCAGATAGTGCATGCCAGGAATGTACTCAGTTTGCACAACTTAAGAAACTTTTGTTAGATCGCTTTGGTAGAAAGCATACTACTAGGTTCTATAGAGAACAACTTA
>PNEQ01024013.1:20716-33514 GCA_003012365.1 Medauroidea extradentata | reverse complement strand
TCTAATGAGGATAGTAACTGTCGTCGTACCAGGTCACTGAACTGGGATGTCAGCCCTATCTTGCCCCCTCCACAGTGTTCTCCTCCCCCAGACATTCACGAAGGGGAGAACATCGGCAGTAAAAAAGGGCAGTTGTTGTTCAGCGTGTGTGCTGGTAGAGATTGTTTTACTTCATTGTTATTGTGCGGAGAAAATTGTTCGTTCAAGCTGATAAATAGAGAGTGCCAGCGTCATCTGTGTATGCATATCTATCTGCGTGGTAGGAGCTGACTTTTGTAGAGGTCCTAGGGCAATGGTTGTGAGGCACAACATTTGAATAGTGTCTTCAGGTGTTTTTCCGGCGGAGTTCCCCCACGCCTAAGACCTTGACAGTATTAACATTGCCCGATTGTCTCGCCGGAGGAAGGAGAGGCACGCCACTGAACCATCACGCCCTGAGATAGGCGAACACCTTCCTGGCCAGGCACAGACCAGGTGGCGCCCGAGTACTGATTCATCTCAAAACCATTTATTGCATTTGTTCAGTAACCTGCAGATCTTCGTGTTCAAACTACAACTCCTCTGCCTCCTCCAGATGGAGACATAACAAATGTTAATGAAACTGTGAATTGCAGACACAATGACTAGCTATAATTGAAAAGTAGCACACAACTCTTAAATATACACATTCTTATCTACAATTAAATTTTGTTCTAAAAAAATTTCTATAATTTTTACAACCATTTTAAGGTCACCAACTGCAAGAATCATCCACGATCACAAAGCCATGTTAGCTCATTGTTTGTACAAAATGTTAAGCAATCATGTATGAGAAAAACTATTTATACATACAATTAATTTATAGTACTGAAGATAGCAATACTAACATAGCAACAATTTTGTAATTTTTAATCTTCAAAGCTGATAAACTACAGAATGCAAACTACAACAACTGTCATTGAGTTTAAGTTTGTATAAAAAATCAGTCAAGTAAACTATTTCGGTTATCAAAAAATGCCAATTGGAAAATGGCTTTAGTTCCTTGTATACTAAATTTTTTAAGTTTATACCTATATTTAAAACACTAGATCATTTAAAACTTTGCCTTTTCTGTGCTTAATGTTTCACTCTGTCATCTACGAAGCTAATATTTATGTGGGGATGCTAAATTTGACAATAAAAATACTATAATGACAAAATAAAAAATCTTTAGAAAGTACACTTGCCTACCATGAGTGCTTTTAGTGACGATTCAGCCAATATGGCCAATGTATAAAACTTTGCAGCATGGTCTGTTGCGAGAAAGCCACTTTCGTAAAGCTCTTTCTCAGCCACAATATATTAAGGCTCAGTTTCAGTTGCCACATTGAATTTTATTATTTTTCATTTTTTTGGAATTCTAAGAAGAAAAAATGTTAAATATGAGATTATACCTAATATTCTGTTTACATTTCGCTACAGTACAAACATTGCGATGTAGTTGTTAACATATAATTACACCGCAATGTGCGAAGCAAATTTTTTTTGTATTCATAATTTGCCTGACAAATTGCAACCTAACTATACATTACCAGCTCAAGTGCCGCAATTGTACTGTAGTTCGAGGTAAATAGAACTTGCGGAATAGTCGCAGATTTAAACATTATTCTCCTCAGAATTCCAAAAAAGCGAAATATATTCAAATTCAATGTGCCATCTGAAACCGAGCCTTAAACGCGCACTTCTCTGGCATGTTTAAACATACATTACACAGTAAAAACACAAGAAGTTATTCTTTACCCTCTAAAAGAAAAATTACTGTAATATTAACCACGAACTGAATAATATACTATCACAACACTAGTAAGTGCTAACTAATAATGCTCTTTGTTCAGTGGTCATGTGCAATGCAACAAGTGATGGCTGCAAAGAAAAAATATGCTATGTGACGCCAGGAACACAATGCAATAAGGACCATTCTAGAAATTAAAGCCCAATCAGAACCATACTTCAAAATAAGGACTTTTAAGGTCACTTAAAAACAATAACAGAAATATAGGGCTTGCTAAGGACTACTAAGGACCGTACGAACCATGAGCTTCAATGTGATGTTTCAGACTCTGCTTTACAGAAAAACTAGCTCCACATAAGTCACAAGAGAAAGGCTTCTCTCCAGTATGAGACCTCATATGTACAGTCAAGTTGTAATTGGTGGCAAACTTGGCATTACACAGCGAACATGAATACCGCCAATCACGCGTGTGTTTTTTCATGTGACGTGCCAAACTTCTTTTGATAGCAAACTTGTTGTCACATATTGCACACACGTATGTCTTATCTCTGTGTCTCAACATATGATCTTTAAAACTGCTCTTATAAGCAAAAGTATGGAAGCAGATATCACACGAGTACGGCCTCTCACCAGTGTGTGTTCTCATGTGAAACTTAATAGATTCTGAGTGTTTGAACCTAGCTGAACACACAAAACACAGATAAGGCTTCTCTTCTGTGTGAGTTATGATGTGCTTACCTAAATTACCCCTGTGATTGAACTTGGCTGAACAAAATGAACAAGAATAAGGCTTCTCTCCTGTGTGTGTTCTGAGATGCAGTGTTAAACTAGGTTTCTGATTAAATTTCGCCGGACAGAATGTACAATGAAATGGTTTCTCACCAGTGTGAATTCTGAGATGTTTTTGTAATGCACTATTACTAGCAAGCCTAGCAGAACACAGAGGACATTGGAAATGTTCCTTACTCATGTGTATTTTCATGTGTTTGTTTAATATCTTTTTATCCACAAACTTAGTTGAACAAAAGGAACATGTGAAGTCATCTGAACTGTGTTTCTTTAAATGATAGGTTAAATTGTATTGAGACACAAATGTAGCAGAACAAAGTGAACACGAGAAAGGCCTTTCACCTGTGTGTGTTCTCATGTGGTTCTTTAATCCACCTTCATGAACATACTTGGCTGAACACAATGAACATGAAAAAGGCTTCTCTACAGGATGTGCCCCACGATTCTTCTTCGAACTACTCTCGTCAGCAAACATATTAGAACAATAAGAATAAGTGAGACAATTATCACTCATGTTGGTATCACTGGTTGTGTAGGCAATCACAGATGAATATGTCCTCTTGGTAAATACGTGCTCCGGTTCTCCGATTGTTTGTTTTATCCTCCATATATCTGCTCCTTCCGACAGAAGTACTCTACAAGGCAGGGGTGCCAACATGTAATCATCCACACATTCAGATTGTTTCAGATCTTCATTATCTGTCACTGTGTCTGTACACAGCAAATCATCACGTTTCACACATCCTACAAAACCACAAAGAAACAAATCACTATATGAAACACTATGCTATGTAGGCTAATACACGTACCCTAGTAAGCAAATAGTGTTCGAGAACAATATACAGATATTATGATACAGTCAACGAGAATGTTCAGTTATGATCCACGACTACAATCTGCTGAAGAACCTACAACTGTGGACTGAGTATGAACAGTACGAACGTCAGCAATACGAACTGTGGTGCTGATTGATACCACATTGAATGTACTAAGTAAGAATATATGTTGCCATCTGTGACACGTGAAATAACCGATATGAATTGCAGAAGTATTTTTAAATGTCACAGCTCGGCAACTAACCCGACTATGAATGAGTATAGCACGAGACAAATGTGAGTTTAGTGTTTGTGCTGTTCACAATACCGAGTGTACTGCTCCTTTCCTGATGATGCCCTCTACTCAAGCCAAAAAATCACCCACAACTTGTAGCATTGCAGGACAAGGGGTTTCATTTTATTTGGTGAATTAATGTCTTATGTGATCGTAATTTTCTAATATGCTTAAAATTTTAATATTTTTTCAATGGTCTCGGTTGTGGAAAGGGAGGGTAGACACACAGTCATTTATTCCTGAATGTTGTAGATAGGGTGTAATGTTTGTTGTTATGGCCAGGTGGCCTTGGTAGGAGGCAATAGCTTTGTTTTTCTTTTTATGTTCTAGTTTTTTCCGCGGAAGTTTTGGCGCCATTTGTTGTTTTAATGCGTAGTTTATGATTGTGCTATAGAGGGTTCTAGATAATGGAACGAATGACGAAGGTCACGCCACCGAGAACCAGCCAATGAGAGCATGGCGTGTGGCGCCCCTTCGCCCTTCGTTCTGGAATGTTTTGCTTCCGCCATGTTTTAGAATAAGTCGTGATGCGATCCAGAGCGGACGTGCACGGGGCTGCGGCCCAAAAAATTTTACGAAGTGAAGTTCGGGAGTGGAAATTTAACATGCACGTGTATCACTGCGGTCTTTTCTCTTTAACCTTTCTTTCGGACAAGCTTTAACTCTACAAAATTCGTTTCCACCCGCGTATGTAGGCCGCTAAGTGCAGACAGCCAGGATGGCTACTCGTTCTCCGCCGCGTGTGTATTCACAGTGTGCCAATTTCTTGCCTAATTTAAACGCCTGATATAGGGACGCTGTGTTTTTGCTTATAACTTTCTGTGAATCGGATCCACCGTGCCAAGACTGGGATAATGTATTTCGTGCCGATGTAAACAGTAATCTAATAAACTAGAAATAGTGGAAAATAGTACAGTATATTATTTCGGGACGAATCTTTTCTTTTAAAATTCTGACGGTGACTGTGGAAATTCAAAATTTGGTCTACAATATAACAACCTACAAAATTATTAGTAGTAAATTCTGGAGTACGTGACTACCGATCAAGGGATATGTTCCAGCTTATAACCTTGCCTGTTTTGGCTGGGCTATCCCCGAGCTAGTACACTGGTCTAGGAGAATTGGTGTGCTACATTTGTTGTAACGAGTGGAGCTCAGGTACTTGTACAAGAGCGAAACGTCACAGACTACATGACTTGTTTTAAAGTTCCTGTTATTTACAAGGAACACAGGGTATAACTACACCATACACGTGAAAAATAGCAAGACTCTGTCCATTACCCGAAAATGAACACAGCTCACAAGTAAAAGCACACACAGAAACCAATTATGTCAATGTACAAGTTAAGTAGGAACTAAATGTCTCTTCTGAAGTAAGCGGAAGTGTTAATTCAAATATGTAATATTATTTTTGCCATCAGTTTTTCAACTTTAATGTCATTTGTTTATGTGCATCATCGTATGTGCACCGTGTTATCAGTAATTTCAGATCAACACTGCAGTTCAGGTTAGTTATTACAACGCATGGTATACGTAACGAGAACAGTAGCAGTTTTTAATAAATCCCAACTGGTAATGGGCTAAGCAGGACTGCAAAAAATACTTGTATCCCGATGAAATACACTTTTGAGCAAGTGTGGAAAATTTTGTGATGTTATGTCGTAAGAAGATGGCATGGTGTTGTGTCATGCTTTAAGCAAAATGTTAGATCGAAGTTCGTTTCAAGTATATTGTGGTTAACCTATTCAACATAGAGAACAATAAATAAAAATAATTGTACTAAGATAGGGATGATTCAAAAAGTGGTGGGTAGAGAAAATTTCTGAAGTTGGAAGTTAGCTAAAAAGCACTCTTACAGTCAGACAATACAAGTGTGTCGTGCAAGCAAAGAAACTGACAAAGCAGAAAACAAACAGAAAAATGAAAAAGCTTCGTGGAAACTAATACTGTGTATTGACCCAATCAATTTTTCTCAAGTGGAAATGGCAGAGGCTGCAAAGAAAGCATGACAAACACCCAAGGAAAAACTTACCAGAAAAGTAGGTCTTCTAAAAACTTTGGTCAGTATGGCATTGGAAAACTGTGAAGGTGTAAATGAGTACGTCAACAAAATAATATCTATTGCTCAGAAGCTTAATGAAATTGATTTTAAGGTTTAAAGAAAAGTGTATATGAAAACTGCTATTTACATGATTATTGTCAACTTAATATCAGCCCACTACAATAGGCCCCGAGAGCTCGGAAGTGAGTATCACAATAGATTCTATCAAAGTCGAACTACTCTACGATATTAAGGGTCATCAAGATGGGTCATTCAAGTCTTCAAACAGTAATTCTGCCTTATTTAAAAACAGAAAGTAAGGATCACATCATAAGAGTGTCTAACCAAAACAACAGGTATTGTTATACAATTGCAACATAACTGGGCATTCTGCAAGGAATTTTCACTAAAAGTTGAAGACCAGAACATGGTCAGTATATAACAAGAAGCAAAGTCAGTCTGGCTCAGGGGATTAAGTGTTTATATCTATTGAATGTTTTCTTCAGGTAAATCTGTATGTTGACTCATGTGCATCAACACAGGTAACAAATAATAACAAGCAGATGAAATATCCTGTACTTAGTGACACAGAAATAATATCTGCAAATAGCAGGAGCAAGGTACTCTCGACATGGAAAGTGTGAACATTGAAGTTTACAACTCTGCAAGAAAGAAGAGTACGTCAGTCGAGTCCAGTGATGCTGTACACATACCAGAAGTACTAGTCTTTCTATTGTCTGTGAGCACACACTAGTAGGGAAAAAATCATTTAATACATTTGGTGGTAGGATTGCTGGTCCAGATGGTGAACATATTGCAACAATATGCAATGGAAAAAGAATTTATAAATTAGACATGATTCTATAAACACGTTACGCATAGAATTGTGACAGTTTCCTGTATTGTCAGCAAAAGGATGGGCTTAATGTAATCTGTTTCAACAGTTATACGTGGCTTGATAGCTTTTGCTGACCTATGTGAAACACATATAAACTGAAAACATACTAGAAAACAATTCAAAGCCTTTATAGCTGATGCGTAGATCTTTGTGTTCCAGGGGAGCAGACACTCATGGGTGGGAGAAGGTAATGTTTCACCTTCGCAGGTGATTACTCGAGGTTTAGATCAAGTGCCTCTAGTGTTTACCCATTCCAAGAATATGCTACAAGTTCTAAATAGTCATAAAATAAAGACACTATGCACAGACAACTTCCAAATTTGTTTACCTAATTTAATATTTAAATTATACTAATTACTGTAGTGATTTGAAGAACATTTGCAACTAAATTAATAACACTTCATAAGAGTTTGTTCACTATGTTGTGTTCAATTGTCTGTTGAATGAGATTCTTTGTGTAGCAAGTTCTTTTAAAACACCTCCAGCTACATACCTTGCGATACCTTCAAAGTTCATTCTTTAAAACGTGTTCTATTAATTTTTACATTACGGCATGACACAACAGACATTGAGATGCCATAGCGGTGGCTTGTCAGCTTCAGTGCAGTTGTTGAACACAAAGTTAATTTGCAGGTTGGCAAATCTGCGTTATGTTCTATTTTTTTAAGCCTTTTACTATGAGTTATTTTCTCAGTTAAATTTTTGTGCAGTTTTCTTTAAAAGAAAAAATACTTTTTGAGTTACTTGATCTTTTCTGAATGCCTGCCTCATAAGTCCTTTATCTCTGCCATTTTAAAAATACTGTTCCATCTAGCGATATATTCCTTTATCTGACTCCATACTAATTCAATACGATTTAAGTCACAGTGATAGGGTAGTTGAATAAACAACGTGTCCCGACTTCGTTGCCACCTCAACAATGTATTTGTCGTATAAATGTTTCCACTGATTTACCTTCACCATCAACTGTGCTTTTATCATGTCACTGTCAAATACAAAATTTTTTTCACTTAAACAGTTTTACTGTCACTTTTCCTACTACTTCTCAAAGGAATTTTTTCTAACTTCGTACTATGGTATGACTCATTGTCCAAGACAATAACTGTGTTTTCGTCTAACAAAGGGAGCACTTTCTCAAACCACTCAACAAACACTTCACTTGTCATTTCTTCATGATAATTCTGTGTACTTTAAGATAAACAACAGAGTCCACCATCAACAAACCCGGCATCACTTCTTACAAGTAAGATCATGAATCTTTTACCCTTTCAGCTCCGCAACACAGTCACCAAATGTGACCGCCTAGAGAGCTGCGTGTCCGATAACGTAACACTGCTCATATTTCCGTTAATCCCAAAGTGTCGGCAATACACAGGAGTGGCAGTAGACAGCCCTGCTGTGCGAGAGTAGTCATTGGTTTTATTTTAAGGAACACATCCTCCGACTTCTGACTTCCAACTAAATGGGACCTATATGGCAACTCGTAGGGCTGGAGGTCGTGTCGGCAGTCGACTTGCAGGCGTGAACAGGGGGTGGACGTTTGCACATTACATTCCTTCTTGTGAAGTTCTGATCTCGGTGTGCGTGTGTCGTCCCCAACCAACTGCAGCTGTGGATTACCACGCCACCAGCAGTGACTATCTCTGCATCATCCCAGTTCCATACAACTACATCGGTGAGAAGTCAGCATGCATTGTCCCGTGGTGGTCGGCCCATGGCACCAAACTAATGCGAGCCTCCTGCCATTAACTAAGATCATCTCTAATTCCTACATTAAACTATCCCTCATTTTGATACTGCTCCATTCATACTGCCTATCGTCATTCACAACCCTTCATTTATACTTTTCCAAGTCAGCACTGACACTAGCCTGGACCCCCTGCTTCTACAGTTCATCGTGTGTATGAAGGGCAAGGACATGTGATGCTATAGTCCCACTGCAGCTCCCGAGTCTTTATAGGCATTTGAGGACGATAAAAAACAACATAGCTGGTGGAAAAAAACTAATGTATTTACAAATGTCAGTCTCAAGAACACTACACAAAACTTACGAGATGTACACACACACAGTTAATAGTCTCAATAAAACAAGTATCAAGATATCAGTACGTTCAACATTGTTGCACCACTGCAAAATGCATCTACCCAGGAAGCCACTGAACTGCTTCATTCATAGGTTGCAAACTACTGTAGCTGATTGGCACCATTATTACAAGTCAATTTCAAGTTGTCTGCGTGCAGACCATGCACGGAAAAAAAAAGGCACCATTGCATTGTTCCCTGCCCGAACGAAGGTACCACAGGAAAACAGGTTTATTTATAATTTTACAGCAAGATTGCCAAACCAATTACAAATATAGCTTCAAGCAAATGACAAAAATTTCCTCAAATTTTCTCGGAACATTCAATTGTCAATTTGAGTCTATAATAATACAAATTAAAAATACTAAGATTTTACTTAAGTTCTCCCCGTCTCACCTTCACCTCAAGAATTTCCTCACTGGTTTGTGCAATTCTTATATTACACTTCGACATGCCCAACATACATGTAAATTGGATGATATAGAACGACTAAACAAAATATAATCAAATATGTGGACTCAACAAGAATAAATTAAATTAACTTTTGATATACTTGCACCAAACTGTTGATTTATTTTTGTACTGTCACAATGTCACAAAATTCTTTAAAAATAACACAGTAAGGTAAGTTAAGGTAAGTGGGCTTTACATCTCGTTGACAGCGAGGCAACACGTAACGTAATACGGTGACAGGAGCTGCGAGAGGAGTCTGCCTCGACCATTGTTAAGCAACCATCCCAGAATTCCCCTGGAGTGATTATGACAAACCACGGAAAACGGAAATCAGGATGGCCGGAGCAGGGATGGAACCCAGGTCCTTCAGAAAGAGAATTCAACGTGGTTCCATTGTGCCACCAATCTTGGTCTAATAACACAATCAATTATAAAACTAGTACAGAATTATATTTTTATAATGCAGACTTGTCTACATAGTTACTAATAAAAATGTAAAAAACCTTCATGGCATTCAAAATAATAATTACCGGAACATTGTTACTTTTCAACACATAACTTACATTAATATCAAAGCAGTTATTGTTTCCAATGAACTGTTTATCAGTAGAGAGTTTTAAACTTTACTAAAGTATATTTCTGAAAATATTATTTCCATAGCTGCGCTACCACTACCATCTCCTTTCTTAATTAATCTGCTTTATTTGCAACCACAATTGTTACACGGAGTACCTAAACTGTTGAATAGATGTTCCATATTTGATGCCACTGGAGCATTTTTGTTTCTCAGTTTGAAACAAAATAGAAACACTTAGACCAAACAAACTACAGATAGTCTACTTTAGGAAAAATATTAGGATTTCTTAATTGGATTGAGTACAGGTGATGGCAAATCATGTAAGAAGGTTAACATGGAAACATTCCTTTACTGAACACCAAACACCACCTCATACCAGTTGTTACATACGCATGTCTCAGTCCTGCATGAAATTAAGCTTATCAATGTTTATTGACTGTTTGCTTTGCTATATCTTGTTTGTGAACATAACCTAGTAATGTAAAATTCCAAACACATTTATCCTATCATTATTAGAACCATTAAAATCAACTTTCCAAAAAAAAAAAAAAAAATATATATATATATTTTTTTTTTTTTATTTTTTTTACTTTACTTTACACAAATACAATTCCTCAGTATTAGCTGTGTTGCTAAAATTTGCAAGTGTCAAACGGTAATCATGAATTTTTACTCTTGTAAATTATTAAACTGCAGATTGAATGCATATTTTATAATAAGGCATACAATTTGACGACCATTAATATTTTAAGGCAAAATTTAAATTTTATACCTGGTGTTGTAAATGTAAACTTATCTAGTGTGTTAACTGAGCAATGGATATAACTGAGAACTATAAATTTAAAACAACTTACATGAGTATCCTTAGTGTATATCAATTATATGTTGAGTCAAGTTTCAGTCGAAAATCATACTTCTTACTAACTGTTTCTTACACTAATTCTTGTCTAAAGATTACTGTCAGCTCTGGCAGGTTACAGATCATTGAACGGTGAATGCCAACATAACCAACACAAATGTATGGGACAGACATGTGTGTGTGTGCGTGTTTTAATGTAAACTGAGATTGAAAGTTACACTTTGCAGCACTTAATTAAAGGAGTAATTTTAGTATTGTGGTAGAACTGGAGATCTCAAAATAAAAGAGTCTTGTTTCTCCTTATGCCATTAACTTCTTCCTGGTGACTCGTTCAGTAACCTGCATCTTGGATCAATAAGCTACATGAAATAAATTTTGAAAATCAATTAACAGTCGCTTAAAGGCATGGAGTCAAAAATAGGCACCCGAGCCTTCACTCTTAACACACTGACGTTATCAAATTAAAAAAAAAAACATCCTACATGTATGAATAAAGCCTGCTTTCACTAAAAATTTCCAACTGTGTGTGAAGTATGTATTTCCCTCTATTAGTGAAAAATTTTCAATTTTCTTTGAGTATTGTCAGTTTACGCAGATCAGTTTCTACTTTGTGGGGAAATTATAATTTTCAAATGTGATTTCCAAAGGCCTAATTACACCCTTAATATGTTTACTTACAGTCTCATATGTATGTGCTCTCTCTCATACAAGTACAAAAATAGAGAGAAATACAGAAGACAGAAAATTATAAGAGAGTAAAAAAAGAAAGTGTGAAAAAAGAAAGAGTGCAGAAGAACATATGAGAAAGAAAAGAAGGGTGGGAGGGTGGGAGGAAGGGAGGGAGTCAGGGGCATCATTTAAGGGGGGGGGGGCAAATGCCCCCCCCCTGGATTTGAAATTTTTGTGTATAAATATATTTTTTGTATTTTTAAATGTAAATAATGCTAACTTAAAGATATAAAACTGAAGTTTTATTATTAAAGTATCTAATTTATACGTGCTTAATTAATAAAAAGGATGCAACAAGATGACTGTCGTCAGAAAACAAATTCTTGCCCCCCCCCCCCCTGGAAAAACCTGAAATGACGCCCCTGGAGGGAGTGAGAGAAAACAAAACAGAGAGAAGTACATTTTAATCACAATGTTTGTGAAAAATAAAAATGTAACCTGCAGTGAGTGAACCACACATCACCAATATTTTACTGACACATGCTTGGGAACACTGACTAGTGCTATAGTTGATTTAGTAGTATAAAGGCATATGAGCAGGTGTTGTGTGGTAAGTGTATGTATGTGTGAGCGCAAAGGTGTAGTCTAATGTTAACTATCTGTAGACGGAATCACATGTTTGAAATTACTAATAAAATACCTATAAAATTTTGCACCCCATAATAAGAGTGAGAGTCTGTCGCAATCTTTAACGTTTGTATTTTGTGCCATACATTTTCTTTTGTGTAAATTTTAGAAATGTTAACCTAACCACAGAATAGAAAGCATTTTGATAAAGAGTATTAAACATTTTCAAATTGTAAATTAGATCTGTAAAACCAGATATGACAAAGATTTACGACGTCAAAAATTGTATAAAGATTTATTATACTCTGTAGTTAGGTTGAAATTCTACAAATTTATCCAAAAGAAAGGTTATGACACAAAATACAAAAATTGAAGATGGCGATGACTCTCACACTTAAAAAGTGAGGGCCATCACCATCATTAAACACTGTGACTACTCATTTAATATAAATACCTTCATCTGTGGTGTATAATGAAGTTTTAATTACAGACAGGCTCAGTCGTGACAAGAAGATGTGAGCTAGCAAGTTAACACAAGCAGCAGTCTGCCATCTTGCTGCTTAGTCACTGAGCCCTTCCTGTCTGCGTCTGCACACAGCAGTCTTACAAACAGAATGTTCTTACATGTCTCTGGTTGGTGCCACAGCAGAGAATATCGTAACTAGAGTAATGTTACCATCACTATTCAATTATTACCTAATGTCTACACAACAGAGGGAGCAGTGTTAACATTACGATGTACTGAGAGTTGGTAACTCCCAAGACTGGCCTGTGAAGAAATTCAGTGTTTTACCATATATATATATATATATATATATATATATATATATATATATATATATATATATATATATATATATATATATATATATATATATATATATATATATATATATATATATATATATATATATATATATATATATATATATATATATATATA
>PNEQ01024013.1:0-20616 GCA_003012365.1 Medauroidea extradentata | reverse complement strand
TTCGTTTACACTCGGTTGTTGTCGGCTTTGCTCGTGCTCGCCCTCCTTCCCCCCTGCTTTTTTCCTTTTTCCCCTTCCGCGCCGGCTGGGTTGCCAGAAAGTGTCGGGCAGTCGGTCTTCTCCCGGGCCCGCTTGTGGGCAGTTGTGTTGGCTCCCTGGACGTTTCTTTGGTAAGTTTATTGTTTTATACCTATGTTATCCGTTTATGGTTTCCGCGTTTGTACGGTTTATTTTGGTTTGTTTAATATTTGTGTTGTTATACATCAGGGTTGTGTCCGTCGCAGCTGCCGGCTTAGCACAGCCGGGGTATGTGTCCCTGTGGCATATTAATTAATTGTGGTGCGCGTGTGAGTCGCCCATTTAATTTATAACGTATCTTGTAATGAATTTAATAGTTTTTTTCCTATTTACAGCTTAATGTTATTGTGACATTGGGTTGAGACCAATTTGATTTATGTTTTGGAATTTTTTGTAACTATTCTTTTGTACCAGCTCTGGAGTGTTAATACAAGCTATTTTGTAAAGGATCTGGATTTAGAATTCTTTGTAGCTATTGGTATACCTGCGTTGTTTTAGTTATAGTGTAGTGTGTTCTCTTGGGCGAGTGTGTTGAGTGGATTTGTACCTTGGTTAGAGCCTTGCTCAGCCAGGAAGCGGGCACGACACATGCCAGAAATAATAAACAGGAAGCAGAAAGTAAAATGTACCAAATTTCTTGTTGCAACATGCCTGAAAGCACAGTCCGGAACCTACAAAACCTCTACTTGAATTGCTGAAGAAAAAAAAGGCAACTAAGATAACTGACTAATAACAGAGGCAGAATACAAGCAAGTCATTCGCAAAAAAGATTAAGAAAACTGGGCAGAAATTATGTGCCAACAAAAACATAGCCTTTTTTTGTGCTGAGACAATATACAAATAGACGGTGTGGATACAAAGATAAGGGTGGGTGTTATTCGTCAACATCAAATTTAATTTAAAAGAATTTTTTTTTTTCTCTCTTTTGTTTACTTTAGACTGGTAGCATAGACCAGTTTAGTAAGTAATCAGTGTCAACAAACACTAACAAACTTTTGGTTCACTGTTTGCAAATAAAGATCCAAAATCAGCACATCTCACATTCTATTAAATTCACTACAAGGACTGTAGCTAAAATACTAATTTTGAGGATAATGAGCTATTGTTATAACATTACTCTGGTGACAACAAAGAATATCCTTCGCATGTAATAAATTAAAATTTAAAATACATACACCAACTGCAAGAAAATACATCAACACTCAAACTGCATCATTCTTATCTATATTAAAGTGTTGCTATTAAAAATATAACTAAAATTACAACTATTTCAAGGTCATCAAATGCATCAGTGATGATCAGTGATCACATGGTCATGTGAGCTTCAATGTGATGTTTCAGACTCTACTTTACAGAAAAACTAGCTCCACATAAGTCACAAGAGAAAGGCTTCTCTCCAGTATGAGACCTCATATGTACAGTCAAGTTGTAATTGGTGGCAAACTTGGCATTACACAGCGAACACGAATACCGCCAATCACGTGTATGTTTTTTCATGTGACTGGCCAAACGTTTCTTCATAGCAAACTTACTGCCACATACTGCACAGACACATGTCTTATCTCTGTGTGTGAACATATGAGATTTCAAAGTGGCATTGTAAGTGAAAGTCTGGGAACAGATTTTACACGAGTAAGGCCTCTCACCAGTGTGTGTTCGCATGTGACACTTCAAAGATTCCGCATGTTTGAACCTAGCAGAACATACTGAACATAAAAAGCGCTTTTCTTCCATGTGAGTTATGATGTGCTTACGTACATTACTTGGGTGATTGAACTTGGCCGAACAAAATGAACAAGAATAAGGCCTTTCACTTGTGCGAGTTCTGAGATGCAGCGTCAAACTAGACTTCTGACTAAATTTTGCTGAACGGAATGAACAATTAAATGGTTTCTTACCAGTGTGAATTCTGATGTGCCCTTGTAATGCTAAATTAGTAGCAAGCCTAGCAGAACACAAATTACACTGGAAATACTCCCTAATCATGTGTGTTCTTATGTGTTTGTTCATTTTCCGCCTATTCATGATTTTTGCTGGACAAAAGGAGCATGCGAAATCATCTGAACTATGCTTCTTTAAATTGTAGGTTAAACTGTTCTGAGACATAAATGTAGCAGAACAAAGTGAACATGAGAAAGGCCTTTCACCTGTGTGGGTTCTCATGTGGGTCTTTAATCCACCTTCATGAACATACTTGGCTGAACACAATGAACAAGTAAATGGCTTCTCTACAGGACATGTCTCAAGATGCTTCTTTAAACTACTCTCGTCAGTAAATGTATCACAGCAGTAAGAACAATGGAAAGATATATCTCTTACATTGGTACCACTGGTTGTGGTAGCAATTTCAGATGTAACTGTAGTGTTGTTAACTGTTCTGACTATCCGATTGCTTGTTTTAATTGAAATCTCCAGGTCTGTGCTTGTTCTGATGGAAGTAAACTAAATGGCAATGTTGGCAATATGTGATTATCCACACATTCACGGAGTTTGAGATCTTCTATATTGTCTGTTATTTCATCCGTGAACTATCTTTCAGTACTTTTCACACATCCTACAAAACCACAAAGAAACAAATTACTTAATGAAGTACTATGCTATGTAGGCTAATACACGGACACTAGTACATAGTCAAAATTATCCTTGCCTTACTAATAAATAGTGTTTGATAACAATATACAGACATTATTGTGAGACAGTAAAGGAGAAAACTCAGTTATGATCCACAACTACAAACTGCTGAAGAACCTAAAACTGCAGACTGAGTATGAACACTACGAGTGTTAGCAATATGAACTGTTGTGCCGATAGATACCACATTGAATGTACCAAGTTACAAATATATGTTGCTGTCCGTCATACGTGAAATAACTTATGTGAACGACAGTAGTACTTTAGATTGCCACCTCAACAACTAACCCTTCTATAGACGAATATAGCACGAGACAGATGTGTGTTTAGTGTTTGTTGCATTCACAATACTGAGACGACTGCTCCTCTCCTGACTCAAGCCAAGAAGAACACTCCAGACCTCGTGATTAAGATCAACGATTTGTTCTAATGTCGTAATTTTGGTTCATCACTGTAGGTACAAAGAAGAGTAACAGTTATTTAATAATTCCCAACAGGTTATGAACTCAGGAAAAATTACGTGTATTCTGATTATAAACACTTCTGAGTTAAAAGTATACACAATTCTGCTACGTTATGTCATATCATCATGGCACGGTGTTTTGTCATGCTTTAGGCAAAATGTTTCACCGAGTTCATTACAAGGATACTTTTGTTAATCTTATTTCTTCAACAAAAAAATAACTATAAAGAAAAATAATTGCATTAAGTTTCTGGCCGGATGAAAAACAGGCGGGTAAAAGAAATGACTAAAGTTGGTAGTTAGCTACTAAAGCAATCTTAAGTTAGACGACATACATTGTTTTATGAAGGCAAAGAAACTAACAAGGAGGACAAACTGAAAAATATATAGCCTTAGTCGAAAATAATTCTGTGTATTGACAAACTTAATGATACTGCAAAGAAAGCATAGTAACAACTTTAGTAGGAGTTACCACAAGTGTAGGTCTACTGAGAACACTGAGAAAACTGCGACAGTTTGGATGAGTATATGGAGAAAATATCTACTGCTTGCAAAATGAATGAAATGAACATTCTTTGAATTTTTTGATAAATGGGTAGGAACATTGCTCCTCTCAGATTTGCCGTATTAATACCAACCTGTGATAACGGGCATTGAGAGCTCGGGAATGAGTATCACAGCTGATTCTATCAAGTCAAACTACTGAAATTTATTACGGGTCACCCAGACAGGTAATTTAAGTCTTCATACAGTGATATGTTTTCTTAACCTACTTTATTTGTAACCAGAATTCTGTTACACAAGCCATCAAAACTGTCAATTAGATGTTCAAGATTTGATGCCATTTAAGCAAATGTTGGCAGGTTTTTCATCTAAGATGAATTATAGTAAGGATGTAAAACATATTCCTTAAACTTTCTAAATATTTTAGAAGATATAGTCTGTACAGCTGAGAGGCTGCTTCTACATAAAATGAAATAATTTTTTACATAGTTCATGATATTTCAACTTCAGTCTCTCTCTCTCATTTAAGAACAAAATTGCAACACATGAACGAAAATGTTAGAAAACAATATTAGCCTTTATAACTAAACTGTGTTTAGTGGATACTGTTTGGAAAGGTAGGTTCAGTGTATAAAACACTCCTTTACATCTCACACCAGCTTAGATGTTTTGTAACAAAAGTACATTTCAGTTACTGCACAAAATAAAACTTATTTTCCTTAAGTTGGAAACATTATCTCAAGTCATGCAATCCTATTTTATAATACTGATTCTTTGATCAAAATACAGATAGTAAGAATGATTAAGGGGGAGGGGAGGTTTGAAACAAAGAAAGAGAGACAGACCCAAACACTTGCTGTTATGAAGTCAATTAGAAGTATTGGTACATTTTTCTCAACAGCTAAGAGGAAGTAACAGAAGAGATTTCATCTGTAAAATAAATGTTTGTGTTAAATATATTCATTACCAAGCTCTCTGGGATTACTGTTTTCCAAGGAGGGTAAATAATAACACGTTTCACTTCAGTCGTACCAAATGCCTTCAAAGAGAAGAAAAAGTGAAATTACATTTCAGGGGTTTTAGTGCTTAGTGTTTTTAGAGTAGAGTACCTATATCCTAGCAACAGTACTTTGATCTTATGGTTTTCAACAAGTGCAATATTATAATAATATTATGTTAGGACTACGAGCATGACTGGACCTGCAAGCACGAGCGCTCTAAGGCTGAGTATTGCTCTATATTTACTTGACTAATCACCTCTACGTACAAGGAACTCAACTGACATCTAGCTCTTTCCCCCCTCCCCCCTCGGAGGACACCTGTTAAAGACAGAGAGGTGAAGGTGATATATTTTAAACCTGTTCGAGCTACAGTGTTTCGCAGTGCCGTAGGAACATTATTCAACTTGGCATGGCAGGGGGGGGGGGGGTCACATATTGTAAAGTGGGACAGATAAGGCATATTATTCCTTGGGAAATTTTAATACTGACGTACAATGTAGTGTTTATAACCATTTTTAGTCACTGAAAATTACATAAGTACCATTAATACACACTAATTATTAGAGGATACTGGTCTATGTGATTATTATTTTACGTGGTTACATAGTATAGAAGGGGGAAGGATGTATCACTTGAGCCTCTCCCCTCCCGGAACCTATGCCATAGGTTTCTGAACATTTGTATTTAGGTTAATACAACCTTAATTTAAACATCAACATATAATGAAATGCTGACAAAAATACTTTACATAATATGTAATTTTTCTTGTTTTTTCCATTAGACACAAAAATTTGAATTTCCAAAAAATTACTCAAATGGAAGAGAGACATTCATTTAGTTAATATGTATTACACATAGAAAAATTTCAATTCAAAATACAAATCTTTCTAAGCTCTTACAAATTGGGTTTGGCTAAATAACTTAACTATATAATATGCAAAGTCTGAAGCACTAATTAAGATACACTAAATTATTTTTACTTAATAGCATAGTATTCTGTAAATAAAAAGCCCTTGTAGAAGTATTCATTAAAATATATTTCCATCATTCACAGTCAATTACTGCTGCAGAAAAATATGTTTTCAGCACATGACTGACATGCATTAATATTGATTATATCTTCCCCATATTTAGATGTTTAAACAGTAATGTCATGGAAGAGGAACTTGGAAGAAGAGGAGACTATACAACGTTCCAACGCTCGTGGAGAAGACACTCTCCTTCCCAACATACAGTAGTTACAGTCACACGTACAGTACAACAGATAGGGGGAAGGAGAGGAGGTTTGTGGAGGTAAGTACAGGATAGTTTGTCAGGGCATGCTGAGACAGGGGGATGAAGACTGTGTATTGTCGAGGGGGAAGGGGTAGGGCTAAGCCTAGATAAAGCTGAGTGTAATTATTAAACAGCTGATATAATGTACCTAGTTCCTGGAATCTATATAACACTTCTCTTAATGCATGTAGTGGCCACCATTAAGTAAGTACATGTACCATGAATGTCCACGCAATGTTAATTATATTAAACCTCAATTTAACAGTGTAAATTACAACAGTGAGTGCCAACCTACTAACATCAACGTTTAATTGAAGTAATGAGATTTTTTCAAGTATGGTCATTCTGATCACAATTAATACAACTCTTTATCTTTAACGAATCGATAGTGTAACACTTTCACCCTAGTTTCGACTTTTAGATCCAAGGTATAAACTGATTACAACTGAACAAACGTTTCAAAGTAGACACATAATTTGATCAACAATTAATATTTCTAGGAGGATGGATTAGGTCCAGTGAAAGTGGAGATGTAAACTTATCTCATGTGTTAACTGAGCGATGGATGTAACAAAGAATTAAAAATTTAATTTTTTACATGAGTATTCTTATACAAACACATTACAAGTAGACGTTGAGAGATGTTTCAAAACCAAATCATACCTCTTATTAACTGTCTCTTATGTTAATTCTTATGAAAAGATTACAAGAAATATTTAATACAATTTATTTAAAAATACGGTCGTACATTCATGATAAAGTGCACATGGCTGTAACAGAAAACACAGCATGATTACAAAAGTTAACTATGTTAGCCCAGCAGACTTACATTACTGCTCGAATTGTTTGAAAACCGATTCTAATGAAATCAGCTCTAATTGGAACATGAACTAACCTACTTGCTTGTATTATTTAACATCTATAAATTGGTGAAATATTTTATTATGCTACTAACCTACAATTACAGTAGAGCCCCGATTTAACGATCGCGGGAATAATAAAAACAGCGATTTAACGAAAGGATCTTTAGGAACTTAAAAAAAAAATAACAAAAAAAAATTTATTAAATAACTGACTTTGATAAACTCGAATATTAATTGTAAGTTAGGCCCTTTAAAAATAATAGCACCTATTTCTCCGTAGAAAAGTTTAAACCATCCGTCGAGAAACAAAAAAATTTGTTAAAATTCGTTAAAAACTTTGGCCGCGGGAGTGATTTTGAGATAAGCACGTGGTGCCAAGTTAGCAGGCGATGCTGTGTTGCGTAACAAGCGTGTGCCTAGATCCTCATCCTGGCGACTGGCGAGTGAACGAGCATCTAGGTACCCAGTCTCCACAGCGCGGCAGTGGACAGCACAAGAACTAATTCACAGATAGTGCTTCACGTCTCCGTTAGAATGCGCTGCAGTGCCGCGTGCTCTATGGATTAATTCTATTGCCGATAGAATGCAGTGGTGCGCAGCGTGATTATATATTTACACTTGCGTCCTACGATAAAACAAGCGAGTTTATAAAAAAATACCTAATATTATTTATGCTTACTTTTTTCAACAAATTTATTACAGTAAACGTAAATAATTAGTTTCGCTGATGCTAAAAAAATTGCTCGAGTGCAAAGCATTTTTAGCGAGAAGACCAACACGAGTTTGTTTCACGAGCGCGACTGCATACAAGCTACAATGGCCGCCGCCGCCGCCTATATTTAATTATTATTTTATCGTTGTCTCGCAAACTTTTAGTTCAGTTTTCATTTTAAAAAAATATTTATACTATTTTTCATGGGATTTTCCTTAATTTTGTTGGTGGAGCGGGCCGGAGAGAGATGGAAATATTGACGGCTCGGCGATGTTAGTCATCACGTCTCATGTGTTGATGGCGCACGCAAGGACGGCCTAACTCACCATGCGGTGCATGCTCGCCGAGCGTTCCATTGGAAGTTTTTTCGTCAATTTTTTTTCTTTACTCGGCTGTGACTTACCTATTGCGGTAAATGCGTTTTGTTATTGATTTGAGCTAATATACTTTTTTGAAATTACCTTACATTCCAATGAAACATGCCAGAGAAATTAACATTCTTATTTGGTGAGGAAGGAGGGGGGAGGGGGGGTAATTTGACGTCGGATTTAACTAAACATCGATTTAGAGTAAAAATTTTTGGGTCCCATGGCATTTCGTTAATCAGAGTTCTACTGTAGTGTGAGTGAACCAAACAATAAGAAACCAGTAAACTGAGAGTCACATGTGGATAACAACACATTACTGTGGAGCACATTGGGTTAGGAATTACTTGTATTTGAAAATGTTTTACTTGCTAAAATTTTAAATAAATATCATAGGCTGTCCATATTTTGTTTATTTAAATTTGTTTACAGAGTTACTTCAGCAACAACTATGAAACTGCAAATAACAGAATCTAACATCTA
Organism: Medauroidea extradentata; assembly: GCA_003012365.1. Taxonomy (NCBI): domain Eukaryota; kingdom Metazoa; phylum Arthropoda; class Insecta; order Phasmatodea; family Phasmatidae; genus Medauroidea; species Medauroidea extradentata. The sequence goes on along the minus strand of PNEQ01024013.1, from coordinate 12,241 downwards.
TTATATTAACTTAATTAAATATTTTGGATACACAGCACTACAGCACTTTTGTCCCACAACCAACATTGAGACGAGAAAACAATAAGGGAAAGGGGACAAATTTGGGTGTAGTTTACTCACACATACATAAAATAAATAAAATATGAAAATTCCCATCAGGACAATGTCAAGTTACAAAAATAACTAAAACTAATAACATCAAATGACACAAAACTGCAATGATGTACAGCTGAACCAGATTTTACAATCGTCTACGGTTCCCTAGTATAACATCAATAAATAAAAATATCGCCAAATTGTAAACAAAAACAGTTATGACCTCAAAGTAACAAAAAATCAATATTTAAAGTTCACATCTGTCACAAGCATTAAAATAAACTCTTATTTAAGGGAAATATTAATAAACATTCAATTAGTAAATATCTTTGGAGTAAAATGATACATAATAATCACATACACATACACACCTAGCACTTGAAAAATACAAAATTGTGTGACAAAAAGATATACTAAGGCAATTAAAATATCTACATTTAAAATACCAACAGTATAAAAACTAAATTAAATTTAAAATATGCATCTCTATACTCAAAATTAAAACATCTTAAAGAATTGATGTCCTGAAACACTAAAACAGATTCTTCTTATCACCAGGGAGGGCTGATTGGGGCGGAGAGTAATCTTAAACAGTGTGTAACGTAACTCCCAGCTACTCTATTTCAAATAACCTATTAAGAACAAACATAAGTATTGATAATAAATATTTAACTTCACTTTGATATAAAGATGTTTTTAGAATAAGAAAACATTATCCTACATGTATAAATAAAGCCTATTTTCACCAAAAAAATGTGTTAACTACAGTAAAACGTAGATTATCTGGGTGCGGATTAACCATACGCGGATTATTCATGCACGTGTGGCATTCTTATTGATTGAAGTAGATTTAATTTTTTTATTAATGTTTAAGCTAAAATGCGCATGATATACATTAACTGCTGTGTTGTTTACTGTATGTAAATCTGCAAATGTACTCTGCTACAAGCATCGCTATTATTATAACTACAACGGTAACATAATCTTAAAAACTTATGATGAGCGCGACATCATCTTTGCTTACGCCAGCTAGACTGCTGTATCGGGTGGGGTGGTGTAGTGTGAGGTAGGCACGCGTTGGCCCGCTCGCAGGCCAGTCGATCGATACACATGCGCAGCAGGCCTGGTAGTATTACATGCGTTAATTTTTTAATGTGAACATGAAATGTGTTTTATAGTGTTAACATGTAAAAGGCCGCAAAATATCGCTGAAATGTAAAGTAATGGTTCTGACAGTAAAGCAAAAGTTAGAATTGATTGAATAACTGGAAAAAGGTGAATTGGTGAGAAATGTAGCAACGGAATATGGCACAGTTGTACAAACCGTCAGAGGCATACAGAAAAGCAAAGAAAAGTTAATGGAACTTGCTAAAAACTGTGACAGTGGGGCAGGACGTTCAAAACGGAAGAGCATGAAAAAGTCATCCTATGAAGAGTTAGACATTGTTGTGCTGCGTTGGTTTAACCAGAAGAGAGCGGAAGAAATACCTGTGTCGGGACCTTTGTGTGGAGAGAAGGCAAAGTTCTTCCATTAAGCTTTAGGATTGGAAGGTGAATTTACGGCATCAACAGGGTGGCTACAACGATTTAAACAAGGATACAGTATTCGTAACATCACAATACAGGGAGAACGTCTTAGTACTGATGCACCTGCTGCCGATGCATTTCGTGTCGAATTTCACAAGTTTGTTGAAGACGACCTGACCAAATATACAACGCAGACAACTGGGTTGTACTGGAAATGTTTTCCGTCAAGAACCTTAGCTTTTGAAAAAGAGAAACATGCTCCTGGACGCAAATCATCTAAAGAACAACTCACTGCAATGGGTTATGGAAATGCATCTGGTAGTCACAAACTCAAACTTCTAGTGATAGGTAAAGCAAAAACGCCGAGATAATTTAAGGGCATTGATATTGCGAACCTTCCAGTACATTATTATAATCAAAAGGGAGCATGGATAACAAGAGATATATTTCAAAGCTGGTTTAAAGATAAATTTGTTCCCAATGTTCAGTCTTTCCTGAAAGAAAATGGTTTGTTGCAGAAAGCTGTTTTGCTGTTGGATAATGCTCTTACGCATCCCAACGAGACAGTTCTTACATCAGACGATGGTCTAGTTACAGCACAATTTCTCCCAGCCAATGTCACTTCACTGATGCAGCCTATGGATCAGGGCATCATTGAGCTGATGAAATGTCGTTACCGATCTGACCTATTGAAAACTCTTGCAAATGAAGAAGACGACCTGACAAAATTTTGGAAGAAACTCACAATTCTAGATGCATTGTAAGGGATTTTGAAAGCATGGTCATACGCGAAACCAGAAACACTTAATCATTCGTGGCGGAAAATCCTTCCTGAGATAGAAGAACCTGACATTTTTGGTTTCCCACATGATGAACCAAAAAACACTGAATTGCTTACCCTAATTTCTGGTCTAAGTGGATTTGAAAATGTAAACTAGGAAAACCTAAATGAGTGGCTCCAAATTGACGTTTGTGAACCTTGTTTCTAGCAAATGACGAACGAAGAAATAGTACACGCAGCAACAACAGCGGCTGACAGCGAGTGTGAAGATACTACCAGTGAACACGTTAGTCATACCGCAGTGCTGCAGTGTGTCGACACACTACTTGATTACAAGGAACAGTGACATTGTACCTGATAGAAAAATTCGTAATGAGATAAAGAAGAATCGTAACATGTCACAAAAACAGTTACAAATAACTGACATGTTCAAGTGATATGTAAACAAATTGCAGAGTACAGATGTCTTTCTTTAATTTTTGCACGCCTAACTAACCTAATTTAAAGTGCAACATTAATAACGTATGTACTTTATCATTCTGCATTCTCCGCAAGAGCCAGGCGGCAGTCACTGCCCCACAGCTGGCTTGGCTAGTGTGCTGCTCTAGCAAGCTGGCAACTGCCTTCTTCATAGCAATTCCAGAGTGGTAACGGGGAGTGCGTGAAAGGGTAGCGAGAAAGCTCAGGCTGAGATAACAAACCGCCCGCGCACGTCTAGATTAAATGAAGTGAATACAATCTCAAATACTTAACATACGTGCAGGTATCCGTACGTACGATAAGCGTGGTTGTGAATCTGTATTTTGTAAACATTAGAAACAAACGTATGTCGATTTGCACTTCCGTGTACAACAAAATTTCTGCAGAAATTTTAAAGTTGTTTTAAGATGTCACTATCAATAATAACGTATTGTAACATTGTTATGTTAAAGTCATAAGGCCGATATAGGCTGCATGCAAGTCGCTTGTTACTCCCTCTCGCCCGGGGCAGACAGAGAGAAGTCCATTGTTCAAGGACAATGACTTATTTTCCTCTTGTCATTTAGTGGAATACCTGTGTTTTTCGCTTATCCGTGCATTACCCGACATTAATTAACATGGATAGTCGGCATTTTACTGTATATGCGACATACTACATGCGGAAGCCAGAATTAATGTATTGATTTCAATGATCACTTATTATTTTTAATATTACATATTTCCACAGATTATGGGTATATTCCTTCTGGGTAGAATCGTCTCTTGTAGTGTAGTGTCTTTGCCAGAATTGTGTGACCTACAATGCAAATACATTCTATAGCTGAAGTTGCTCTCATAAACAATCCTGTAGTAAGTTGGGAATATCACATTAAGAGTCCTGTACCATGACACCTACCTGATCTCCAAAACACACAAATTCACAACACACACAGTTGAACAGCTTGAAACCTACCTATACATACACACATCACACAAACATACAAGTGGCTTCCACGTGGTGGTGTGGATATATTTACATTGGCGCACTTCGGGAAGAGTGTATGTACATAAATACTGTATTAAGAAACGTTAGCCCAATGTGAGTGCAAGAGTAGCAGGCACTGCCGTTTCAGACTATAACACTGTTGAAGGAGACGAGAAAGAATACCCTCTTAGAAGCTCAAAGGCCGATAAGTGACAGCAGATGATGTTAGAAGGGGACTTAATTGACTTTCCTGATGATAAGAGAGCCGAGCATTGAAGCAGGAGCGGCAGGAGATCCACGTGTAAACAACAGCATATATGAAGTCCCTAATACACAGCTAGCGACACCCACACTTCTACTGACCTGCGAGTACCTTCAAAGAAAAGCGCCAGTGGTAGTTGTTCACACTTGTCTCGAGGCTAACACAGCTTTGTTAGGGAAACTAACATTGGACATAGCAAACTAACAGAGAGCAATAGAGGCAACGGACTAATACAACTATAGTTAAAAACAAATCAACTGAAACTAACACAATTGCTAGAAGCTAGTCAACTACAGTTAACTAATTGGTTAGAGAACAAGCTGAAGACTATGTACACTAAATTGGCAAAATCCGAGCCAATTAGAAAATAATCAGACAGAATTCGCTGAGCAATAGCCAAACTTGGCAATTAGGGATGACCTAAGCAGCTGCGTATAACTCTTAATAGCCTACATTGATCAAATCTCAAACAGATGCCTTAGAAAATAAAAATCAAGAACAATAACTAATTTTTGGCTAACAGTTGAGTAGACAAGACAGGAAGTGCCCGGGCAGTTGGCAAACATAGAGCAGCAGGCACGGGTGACAGAAAACAAAGCTGTGGCTAAGACAAGTGTTACTCGAACGCTAGTGAATAAAGAGGTTGATTAAATGCTCTCCAACTACGACAGGCAAGTGGACACAAATATATCCCAAGTGGCAAAGGTCGCAGCTAAAGCCAAGATCGAGGTCCTAGATGCACAAAATGGTTAGAGGAGAATTGAGAGTATCATGAGGACTTCTAACCTCAATGCTACGGTGTTTACACCTCCAGACACACATACCACACTTGTCACACACACCATCACTTCTACAGAGACTGCTACACCAGACCTGGTTACACATGTTCCTGTGAGAAGCCTAGCACATAATACTGGACAAACAATGGCATGAGCAGATACTTATGTTTACAGGCAAACAGCATGAGAACATGGTGGCTTATATTAGGCATTAGGCGAATATATTAACTTATCTGTCTTAAGCAAACCAGATATCCTGACATGCCTAGGCATCAGCTTAGATGCCACAACATACTACTGGTGGGAAGCCCAGAAGAGACAAACTCACTTATTAAGCCGAGTTTAAGAACCTGTTTCTATCCAAATTCTGGACCTTGTGGATCCAAAGTCGGTTAAAAGCGAAACAGGCTCAGGAACATTACAACCCAACATAAGTGCCATATTATCGAAGAGCATGTCAACAACGTCTATGGATCTCTAATCCTATGGGTTCTTAGGGGTGTATACATCTTGTCACATTGCAATTACAAGTTTGTTATCAATGCCAACACACCAGCAGAAAGTTTAAAGATGTGGCAGACTTTAGATATCATTTATTAAAAGCCGACCAATTGGAGAGGCAAGCCAAGGTTAGCATGCCATGGGAACACCATCAAGTCCTACGCTGTACTGTTACCAACCCCTACATCACAGAGTAGTCAACCTGCCTAGCAACCATATCAATTTTAGGAGGCAAGGTACTTATCTCCACAAACCATCAGAGGGATGGTAGAGTGCCCGATACCTGCGCCCACGTACACACCGTCTAGTGGAGGCTGTCTAGTAATAACATCTGAGACAGAAGAAATACGAGCAGGGGAGATGGAGTTCACTCGAGCAGTCTCCGCAAAGCTCTCAAGAGAGGCACACTCAAAGGCAACATAGGAGAACTGTTTAGAACCACCATGTCTTACTGGGAAGCAGAGACTGAGAGTACGAAAAGAAGGTTTTTGCTACAGCTAAGAACATTTCAGTTAGTGTAATGTTCCTGTCAATTTGAAACAAGTATTTAATCCTTATAAAACTGAGCATGCAATATTCATATCAGAACAAACTCCAGACATAACAAATAAACGGGAAGGAGGAAGTTACATGAACCACCTCTCTTATTAAGACACGTCTGAAAGCACAGTTGAGGACCCACATACACTACTTCCTAAGCAGTCTTGTGTTGATGAAACATAGGCAGCAGTGCAGAAGTGCACTAACTGACAACAGCAGAAGAGTGGACTAACTGACAACAGCAGAAGAGTGGACTGACAACAGCAGAAGAGTGGACTAACTGACAACAGCAGAAGAGTGGACTAACTGACAACAGCAGAAGATGTGAGCAAGAAAGATAAAAGAGGCAGTCAAAGTTATGAGCCTACAAAAACATACTTTCTTTGTGCTGGGACACTTTTCAAAGAGATGGGCTTTACAAATCTGTAACATCAACTTAATTTTCAACTGTATGAGTTTTTTTTTTTTTTGCCTCTCTCGTAACAGGTAGTATTGAACAGTTAAGTTTCAAACTTGGGAAATTAAATTAATCAATGTCAACAAAAATTTACTAAAACTTTTTGCTCATTGTTTGAAAATATTGTTACCAACTAAGTTATCGCACACACTTTCAAATTCATTACAAGGACTGTAGCTGAACCACTAGCTTTTGAGATTAAATGTTGTAATATCACACTCTGTTGCAAATAAAGAACATTTTTTTGTATACACCTACTGTAAACTAAACAGACAACATTGCTAAATACAATACAAAGCCAATAAAAATAAACTTGCAAATTCCTAAAAATTTTTACTATTAAAAGTATTCTCTTTCAGAAATTAGTAACATTCTAGAAAAAGTCTGGAATAATTTAACAGTTCATCTATGATCACAATGCCATATGAGTTTGAATGTGATGTTTCAGACTCTGCTTTACAGAAAAACTAGCTCCACATAAGTCACAAGAGAAAGGCTTCTCTCCAGTATGAGACCTCATATGTACAGTCAAGTTGGAATTGGTGGCAAACTTGGCATTACACAGTGAACATGAAAACCGCCAATCACGTGTGTGTTTTTTCATGTGACGGTCCAAACTTCTCTTGATAGCAAACTTGTGTTCACATATTGCACACGTGTACGTCTTATCTCTATGACTCAACATATGATCCTTAAAACTTCTCCTATAAGCAAAAGTCTGGAAGCAGATATCACATGAGTACGGCCTCTCACCAGTGTGTGTTCTCATGTGCAACTTCATAGATTCTGCATGTTTGAACCTAGCAGAACACACACAACACAAATATGGTTTTTCTTCAGAGTGCTTTGCCATGTGCGAATCTAAATTACCCCTCCTACTGAACTTGGCTGAACAAAATGAACACGGATAAGGCCTTTCACCTGTGTGTGTTCTGAGATGTAGCGTCAAACGTGTCTTCAAACTAAATTTTGCTGAACAGAATGAACAATTAAATGGTTTCTCACCAGTGTGAATTCTGATGTGCCCTTGTAATGCCAAATTACTAGCAAGCCTAGCAGAACACAAAGAACACTGGAAATACTCCTTAATCATGTGTGTTCTCATATGTTTACTCATTTCCCTCTTATCCATGATCTTAGCTGGACAAAAAGAACATGTAAACTCATCTGAAATGTGAATCTTTAAATGTTTGGTCAAACTGTTCCGAGACATAAACGTAGCAGAACAAAGTGAACACGAGAAAGGTCTTTCACCTGTGTGGGTTCTCATGTGGTTCTCTAATCTACTTTCATGAACATACTTGGCTGAACACAGTGAACATGGAAAAGGCTTCTCCACAGTATGTGTCCCAACATGCTTCTGTAAACTACTCTCGTCAGTAAATGTATCACAGCAGTAAGAACACTGGAAAGATATATTTCTTATATTGGTATCACTGGTTGTAGTAGCAACCCCAGGTACTGTAGTGTTGTTAACTAACTGTTTTGGTTCTCTGATTGTTTGTTTTGATTCTAATCTCAATGTGTCTGCTTGTTCTGACGAAAGTATGCTACAAGGCAACGTTGGCAACATGTTTTTATCCACGTATTCATGGAGTTTGAGATCTTCTTTATTGTCTGTTATGTCGTCCATGCACCGTATTTCGGTACTTTTCACACATCCTACAAAACCACAAAGAAACAAATTACATAATGAAGTACTATGCTATGTAGGTTAATACATGTACACTAGTAAACAGTCAACATTTTTTCCTCGACTTACTTAACAAATAGCATTTGAGAACAATAAACAGACATTATCAGACAGTTAAGGAGAAAGTTCAGTTATGATCCACAGCCACAAACTGCTAAAGAACCTGCAACTGTAGACTGAGTATGAACACTACGAAAGTTAACAATATGAACAGCGGTGCAGATGAATATCACATTGAATGTACCAAGTACTACCAAACATATGTTCCCATGTACATGAACGACAGTAGTACTTCAGATTGCCACCTAAACAACTAACCCTGCTATAGATAAGTATAGCATGAGACAGATCTGTGTTAACAATACTGAGACGACTGTTCCTCTCCTGTCAATGCCATCCCTCTATTCAAACCAAGAACACCTCAGACCTCGTGAAAGAATTACCAAAGACTTGTCCTAAACTTTTGTGTAGTACAAGGTACGCCACAGAGGTAACTATTTAGTTAATTACTGCTGCTGAAATATATGTTTCCAGCACATGCCTGACATACATCGACCTTGATTATATCTTCCATTTACTTAGATGTATAAACAGTAACGTCATGGAAGAGGAACTTGAAAGAAGGAGGCTATACAACGTTCCAACGCTCGTGGAGAAGACACTCTCCTTCCCAACATACAGTAGTTAGTCACACGTACAGTACAACAGATGATGGTTGGAGGGGAAAGGAGAGGAGGTTTGTGGAGGTAAGTATAGTATAGTTTGTCAGGGTATGCTGGGTCAGGAGAATTAAGACTGAGTATTGTCGAGTGGGAAGGGGTAGGACTTAAGCCAAGATAAAGCAGAGCGTAGTTATTAAAACAGCTGATGCAATGGCCCTAGATCCTGGACTCTATAAACATTCATCTTAATGATCGTAGTGGCTACCATGAAAAAAGTAAATGTACAAAGAATGTCCACGCTATGTTAATTTTATTAAACTTCTACTTAACAGTGCAAACTACAAGAGTGCCAACTTACTAACACCAAAGTTGAATCGAAGAAATGAGGTTTATTCAAGCATGGTCATTCTGCATACAAATAATATAACTCTGTTTCTGATTCAACTTGTAGACACAAATTATAAATAATGCTGAACACACATTTCAAAGCAGACGTACCATTTAATGAACATTGAAATTTCTAGGAGGATGGATTTGGTACAATCAACTGATGTGTGCCGTAGATGCCCGTTTGCCTCGAGCAACAGATGGACCACTGCGGGCATTGTCTTGTTCTCTACACCGCCAGGACAGGTGACGTACTGCTGGAGATGTGTATAAGACACTTTCCTGAACACAAATTTGCTGACACAAGGCCAGAACGGGTGGAATTCTGAGAATGAATCATTGATCCAGACAGGAGAGTAATGATGTCATTCAAGCAAAGTGTAAATAACATTGCATTAAGTCACTGGCAGAACTTTATTTACCAACAACGGTTAGGACCAAGAGGTTTCAAAACCAGACAAACTGCTATCAGGGACGGTTGCCGTTAAGACTTAAACTGATTTTAGTTTATGCATCTTTTGAACTGATAAGTTATCAGTAATTTCAAGAGCAGATTAGACTGTCTTTTTCATCATGGTATATTCTACGCTTGCTTTAAAAGGGCGTGGTACATAATTCAACGTTAAAAGCATTAATCTATAACTGTTGGTTTCTTGAAGCCAATTTGCGAAAATTAAACAATAGCAATCTTATAGACAATAGTTTTAGCCAACAGTTTAAACAAAATTGTTGCCAGTGTTACGAACTTCTGAGGCATCTCTGATGCCGGAACCTCGTGTATTTAACTGCCGCGCAAGAGATCACGTGCAACGAATTAGTAATTCTGGATAAATGTTTACTCATAAAGTTGGCAAATACCATTATCTACGATTTTCATTGAATATTTTATCCACATTGGCTTCGAAAAAAATGTAGAAACTAATTTATGTTTTCAGCGTTTATTTATCTATCACACACTAAAAAATGTCTAGTTTTTTTTTTCTGTATTTGAAGTATTGCTGAACGCACCCTAAGTTCAACTTAAGGCTGCAAAAAAGGGCAGAAGAGAATTCGTTATTTGTGATTAATTATTTACTTACTTTTACAACAGGGTTTTGTTTTTTAGCATGTAGTATGGCAAACAAATAAGTTTGGCGTAAATCACAGTGTTACTGCCTTTCCCGCCCTGCGCCATTCTTCAGTCTTCGCTGAACTTGTGTACAAGCAGGACGTCTGCGGTGCGGAAAGTCTCGCTCCATGACTCCCTGGGGCTTTCAAACTTTTGTACCAATCATTTAGTATTCCAGTGTCAGTTAACATTAAGAAAGGAATGTTTGTATTTGTTTTCATGCGCAGAAAGAGGTTGTGCCCTCCCTATAAATCCAAGTAATATATCATTGTTGGCTGTTGGCACGTTTAACCTCATACGCTATGTCTTTCGGGCGATTACATAAGAATAACTTCAGTGTTCACATTCATGGATGATCCGGGAATAGATCCCATTGTGTTCAACAATGGCATTTTTATTCAAACAGAGTGTAGAGTGAGTAAGTGCCCTTGATGTTACCAGCCTTGGGGTTCAACCTCTTAACAGCACTGTCACAGCCGGAAGTGATTCTGGACTGTACCAACATCTACAATAGCCTCCAGAAACGACGACTAGGAGAATACGGCCGTCTGGCGAGCTGCTTACGACCCAGCTTTACCAGGTAACAGACTCTTCAACAGTGGCGCTGGCCAATGTAAGTGATTCATCCAATTCCCCAGTCACCCAAGTCGTACAATATGATGATGTAAACTTATGTCGCATGTTAACTGAGCGATAGAAAGAAACAAGAGTTAAAAATGTAATTTACTTACATGAGTAAACTCATACAAACATGTATCAAAACAAAATCATACCTCTTAGTAACTGTCGCTTACGTCAATTCTTATCCAAAGATTACATGAAATGTTAAATACAATTTACTTCAAAGCATACATTCGCACATTCATGACTAACTGCATGTGTCTGTAACAGAAAACTTTACATGATTACAAAAGTTAACAATGTTAGCGAAGCAGACTTAAATTACTGCTCAAATTTGTTGAAATGAGATTCTAATGAAATCTGCTATAATTGGAAAGTCAACTAACCAACTGTCGCCGTAGGGGGGTTTTGCAAAGAGGCGGTTGAGGTTTTGCGTTTAAAAATTCGGTACTTACTTTTATGAGGGCGCCATCCCAACATCCCCGGCTGGGAACGGGTCGAAAGCACAAGATATCTCAGGGCGGATGGTTCTTTGGCGGATTAATTATGTTACCCCCTGGCGGTGATTTAGAAACGGAAATTCTTATTAGTTACGGGACTTCGAGAAGACAAACTGTTCACACAAACTCGGGGAAAAATCTTGGGTTTATTTACGTCATACTCGTTACAGTTCACACGCACACCAGACACTTCAGTACTTGCCAGTCTTCCGGTTACGGGCCGTGAGCACGTGCCCGTAGCGAAGGTGAAACTTTAAAACACAAAAAAAAACTTTTAAGCAGAATTACGTTAGCCGCCTGAGTTGAGCAGCTCGAGGCGGAGGTAAAAACTTACACGGCGCGATCCGCGAGAGGCCCCAGAGGCCCACGAGACCGCCCGACGAAAACACCAAAACTTGAAACTAGCCCGCATGGGTGCTAGTACATAACCACTCGGAGTCGGCCGGTACCGTAAATTTTACATTTAAAATCCTCCACGTGCAGGACGCGGTGTGGAGGACAGATGACCGGGGCAGTACGGTAAGTTAAAATTATGAGGTTCCAAAAAAAAAAAACAAAAGTTAAACGGTGACTCGAAACTCAGTTAAGCAAAACGTGTGTATGTGACTTACCCCGGTCAACGCGCCGTAAAGGCTGGACGAGCCAACATGGCGGTTGAGCCCACGCGCCGGCCACGCCGCGCCTGGGGTCAACTCGGTACTTTATTTAAAACTAAAACATTCACAACCCTTCACAGCATGCCAGAAAAATTTCCATAAAGTATTAAATGAATTTAGAAGCTAAAATAAAGTGTTTATCATATACCTGGGTGTGACGTGGGGGGGGGAGAGAATTACGTAAAACAATAACAAAGATTAGTTAACTTTAAAAAACTCGCTGTATG
>PNEQ01024012.1:0-39024 GCA_003012365.1 Medauroidea extradentata | reverse complement strand
TAAATACGACATTCATTAAGGTGCGTACTTTATTGGCTTGCCGCTTCACGGCTTTAAGGGCGTGGGACCCTCTAACCCACACTCCTCAGTGCATTGCGTAGGGTGTAATTTTATTTTAGTGCTTTCTTATGTGCTACGGGCGTGAGGAACGCCATAAGATTCCTCTGCGCAACAACCAATCAGACGTCGAGTGGGGTGAGCACGTAAGTAACGCCACGGCCGTCGGCCACGCGGCCCTGCGAGAGAAGAATCTACCGACTGAGTGCCCGTTCTCCAATAACGGGCTGGCGCACCGGGCAATTCACTATCTAATCACCAACCCCCGCTCGCGTCAACTGTATAAGGTTTTTACTGGTGAGACAAAATAAAAAAAAAACTACTGTACATAGTAGTCACAGTTAAAGTAGAAAGAAGCTAAAATAAAACATAATATTTAAGACGAGACAGAAAATCACTTATTGTGGTTGTAAGAACGGGTGGGGGGCAGCTTATAGGAAAACGTATTTGTTTGAAATATGAACTAATTGTCAGCATCCATTTGAAAACAAACTACGTACTGTAGTTTTATTTAGTTTTTTTTAGTCTGAATTAACAATATCCCATTTGTTTTGGGTAATTTTAAACATATGCTATGATTTCTCAAGATTGTGTTGTCAGCAAAAAAATAGACACTGCAAACATAGTGCACTAGTGTCTCAAACAGCTTAACAGAAGGGTTACATAAGGAAACAGAAACATGCACGATGAAAGGAGAATTTAAAAAAAATTAATTGCTTACTTAATGGACGGTTGGTTTAGTTAGATACATTATTGTACTACAGAAAAATATATGCCAGTTAAAAAAAATTAATAATTATGTACTAAAAGAAAAATTAAATACGTCAACAAAATAAAATAAAAACGAAAATATTAACTAACCCGATCATCTAGTTAAATCTTCGTAGTCCTTGGGCCGAGGAGGGGACAAATGTTGTGAGACAGACAACAATTTTGAATTAAAAAATCATTAAACGTACAGTTAACAATTAAAGTGATTTTGTTCCATGTCTAGATACTGCTCACACCTTCACTCTTTCAGCTCTTGCTCTTGTGTCATTCTATCTGTAGTCACTTTATTGTGATGTACAGTATCTTAATACAGCCCATACTACTGCTTCCATTCCTCTGTCAACATTTTTTAATGGAAATAACTGTTAACTGAGCATTTTTTCAGCTAGTCGGAGAGGGAGGAATACCCCTTTACCTAAACAGGTGAAGAAAAATAAAAAGTACCTACCTATTTACCTACAGTCCTCTTGATAAGTCTACTTCTTCCTCCCTAGTGCATGTCTCCTTCATTGGAACACTTCACCACAAGTATCCCTAGCAACTTATTGTCCATTCCACTCTCAGTTTACCTCACCTTTGTTGGCCAATCAGTGTGAAGCATGCACACACACACACACACATACACATGCACACACGCATATACACACACATGCACACACACACATGCACATGCGCACACACATGCACATGCACACACACACATGCACATGCACACACACATGCACATGCACACACACATGCACATGCACACACACATGCACATGCACACACACATGCACATGCACACACACATGCACATGCACACACACATGCACATGCACACACTTGCTTTCACGCTCACACTCACTTTCACACACTCACATTCATTCTCACATTCTCACTCTCATACTCACTTTTTGACACTCACTTTCTCATTCTCACACTCACTTTCTCACTCTCACACTCACTCTCACACTCACTCCCACTCTTACACTCACTCTCACACTCACTTTCTCACTATCACACTTACTTTTTCACTCTCACATTCACTTTCTGGCACTCACTTTCTCATTCTCACACTCACTTTCTCACTCTCATACTCACACTCTCACTCACTCCCTCTCACACTCACTCACTCACACTCGCTCACACTCACATACACTCACATTCAGTCTTACTCACACTCTCTCTCTCACTCTCTCTCACACACAGTGCAGCACGTGATCAGATGTTTTCATAGTCTCCTGTTCCCATATTCAACCAAAAGCAAAAACTGTTCACTTTAGTTGTCGCGCTAGTTCTTTACCTTTCTGCTGCATACGAGCCAACATTTACTTATGTGCGCAGCACTGACAAAAATTCCTCTTGAAAGTCACAGAAACTACATACTGTACATATAAATCATTGCTACATTTCCAAAAAACTCGGGAAGAGCATGGGGTAGAAAAGGCTAGGGAAATCACTCATCTTTGTCAGCCGCAGGAAATAAATACAAATGTGCACACTCCATCCATGCGTGGCCCATGACAGTGATGCACGAGATCTGTTGTTGAGCCAATGATGTATCTTGCTAACCTGTCTTGGGTGGTTCTCTTCTCACCATGTTACTATTGGGAATACTGGTGGCCTGTAGATGGCAAAGCGCGACCAGAAGGGGGAGGGAGAGAGATGTTTATCACAAAAAATGTTTTGCTTCAACATAAAAGAACTGAAATAAGTGTCGTGTGCAGAAATATTCAATTGAACCACCTGAGGGGAAATGTATTGTTGACGTACTAACATTGCCAGCCTAGAACGGTGCCAGGCATTTAATTTTTTGGCATTTGCTACTTGCAGTGCAGCCTTCACTAAAATAAATTTTTTTAATGAGTATTGAAAGTGCAACAATGAAGGAAAATATTTTTGGAATTGTTCAAGCCAAATTTTTTATTGCACCTCAGAAAGCAAGTTGAAAAAGAGATTGATTGCAATAGCAAGATATTCTGAACAAAAATAAAATTTTTTTAAGTATTAAGTCATGGTAAAATTTATATGTATTACGCATGATTGTCATAAAAGTGGGGTCTGTATTTTATGCAACGACTCAGTTCTGGATGCAAAGTGAGATTCAGAACTGTTGACATTTGCAATCACAACACCATCAGCACTGTAGTTCTGTTGCAGTTTGCTCCATTGTGGATCTAGAGAGTCAATTGGTTTTGAGTGCTACAGTTTCACATCCGACAGATGGACACAGACATGAAACAGTGTGCACACACTTTTACTTTTATCTGTGCATCACAACTCATTCTCCCACCCCCCCTCCTTTCTCCTGGATCATGGGTCACAATTCTTTCCTTCCTCCTACCAGCCAGAGCATCACCGAACTAGGTGAAATAGGTCAGAGTGGATTTGTATCCACCTTTCAAGTGGACCTACATCCACGACTCTGATTAGTGATCCAGGTGCATAGACACATATCCGTCCGGACCTACCAACCTCTGTGGTAAACTAATACCACTGTGCCTTCAACTGGGGCAGCTTCCTGCCACTGTTCCTGTTTTTTCCATTGCTCTTTGCTTAGTCAGGCTTTATGTTGTCATCTGTGCTTCTTAAAGGTATTGAAGTGCAGTAAAATCATAATTTTATATTTAAATTAAATATTGTTAGTTTTGCAGACGATACTTGCCAGTACATTTTACTCTTAAGAAACAATTTTAGCTCTCATTGTTTTCTCATAACAGTGCGTCAGAGTCAAAATTTGCATGTTCTGCTGCCATGCAAATAGTAAAAACCAATTGACATACGTGCGTGAAATAATGCACAGTAAAATAACTTACTATGAGCTATGTAATAAAACATAAGAAAAAATCCCGCGAACTGTTTTCGTATTAAAAAAATGGGTGAATTTGCAACATTTTTCTGTACTTTTGCGATTTGTTTTTTAATTCAAAATATTACGTTGTAGAGTTTTTAAATATTTTATTGCATAGCTCATGAGATGTAAGTTCTCAGTGAATTATTTTGTTTAAGTAGCTCAGTTGGTTTTCACAATTTGCATGGCAGCAGAACATGCACATTTTGATTTTGACGCCCCGTTATGAGAAAACTATGAGATCTAAAATTGTTTCGTAAGAGTAAACTGTACTCTCAAGTATCGTCTACAATACTAAACATATTTCATAAAAATATAAAATTATGATTTTATCGCACTTGACCACCCTTAATGTTAATGTCCAGTGCTCTTGGTGTGTCATTGATTTTGTATCTGACTTCATTGAGGTCCTGCAACCACACAGAGTATGTTTGTTTGTGGTCCCTATTGACATCTAACTCACTTATCATCACCCTGCCTCTTGAACATCTAAGGCAAGGACTGTTTATGATGCTTTCTGTTTCTCTCACTACTGTTTTTGTGAGCATGAGAGAAAGAAATAATGACTGGTAGAGAACGTTTTTTAACTGTAATTATTGACAGTATATGAACATAAGGAATTCTAATGTGTGGTAGGTGTGGTGATCATAGAATGGCAATAATAATAGACACAATATTCAGTTTATGGTTTACATACGGTTGTGAACATAATTTGTCTCTGGCTTCCATTTATTAGGTAAAATTTGAACGTTACTTGTAGTCCAGCCAAGTGGTCTGCATTATCTCCAAGGGCCATCGACATGGATTCTGGGCCCTATGCAAGTAAATCTTCAAGGCCTCAGTCCACATCTTTACCTCCTCCACTTTTTAATTTACATTTTAATTTTTAATCTTGTTAGATTTATAACAACTTTTATTAATAGAACATTGTGTGTGGTTACATAAATAGATTCATAATAACACAAATAAAATCTTGAAAATCCAGTAGACACAGAAGACCCTTTTGGACCTGGGCCTCTATGCATTTGCCCCCTTGTTGGTGGCGCTGTCTATGGGTCCTTTCATCCTTGTAAAGAAAGTCGAGTTAAGCACCCATGCATATGGCCAGATTCTTACGTGTTGACATGAATTGTTTTCTAGTATGTCTTTACATCCCTGGAGTAAATTGCCTTATAAATTGAATTTTAAAAAATACGGATTTGCGTAATCAAAAGTGTACTTGCACTATGTTTTTAACAAGTGAACATAATTTTTAAATGGACTGGTAGGTATTAATCTGATAATAGTATCTCACTAAGCACATCTGGATTGTACAGCTCATGTTGCACAAATGTACTGTGTATTTGTTATGCATTTGAAGTTTTCTTCCTTGTGTACTAGTTTTAATTTACTGTCACATTTTTACTTTACAAAGTAATATTTCTTTGCCCCTTTACTGTATATTTTTCCTGCACCTGATGCATATGCTCATAGTAGTTTAGATCACTTGTTTCTTCCTCCATTTTGACTAACGTAACAATTTCAACAAGGCACCAGTTGCACAGTGCAGCATTGAATAAGTCCTGTGTTCACCTGTTGACTGCATGAGACATGGAATTTGACTTGAGAGAGCAGCTGAGGAATACACATTCACTTTGTTGAAAATTTTTGTTTTGAACGTGAATGAAGCTATGGTAAACTTTGCGGATATAAAGACTGTGTATTCACTAATCAAGAGAGTAGATGTCAATGATCAGCAAAAATCACAGATAATCAGCTTTACTACCTAATTTGTACTGTAGATTTCATGCAACAAAATTGCTTTTCTGCTAAAATTGATACCCAAAAAATGGAGTGACCTTGTAAAAACAAGTCCCTCTTAAAGATGACTTTTAAAATTCAGGTTATCTAAAAATGAAACCGTTTTATGTTTTTGTTTTTATCCATTTTTATTGCTTAAGGGTTCTGGCTACCTCAGAGCAAGAGCAAGGGTAGGGAATCACATGTTATATTATATGTGGCTCGGTACCTGTCGAACCTTCATTTACTGTATGCCACCCTATAGTAGCTCCCGAAATAATTCCAAAGTAGGAATGAAGTCATGGTTGGTGGGATACGGGGAATTATTTGAAACACTGATTCATCCCTATAGTCCAGTCAAGAAAGATTCTGTGTTGGGAATAACCAAGTTAAAGTTGAACTTCTCTCAGATGATTGACCGATACTAGAAGAGCATTTTCTCAAACTCCCCATTCCTCCCCATAGAGATTCCTTTCACTCCCCTTCAAAGTTGGAGACTGCAGACATTTACAGAATCATTTATAACTTCACAACCAGTGATCAGATCAAGATGTTCTTCATTGCTTATTGCCATCATTAAATAGAAAATAATATTTGTCCATTATAGGTATGCAATAAAGGTGATCCTTTTGCAGTAATTTAAGCACTCACAGTAAAAAAATTATTTTTTACATTTATATATTTTGTTTTACATTTATAACTTGTTTTATATTTATAACTTTTTAATAAGTAAACATATGATAAAATGGTCCCTTTAGAAGTTTTAGCATGTATTTTCCTAAATATAATGATTTAAGTATATACCATTTTGGTTTAACAAGAGTAAATATCTCTTGCTTTGCGGCACACTGATCACTGCCCCACGTTCTATGCTCTGTTTTATTTGAAGGTATAATTTAACACACAGCCACTAAAACGGTTATAATTCGTGCTGCTGCAGTATCTACATTGTACTCCATTGACTAAAATACATCTGCTGTGATGTACATATACACTATGACATTAACTAGAATTTTTAGATAAGTTACAATGAATATTACAAAAATACAGATATACTCTTTTAATGCAAGGCAAAAGCAGCTCTTGCATGACATACAGTCATGGGAACAAGAAAAACAAGTACGGTCTGTTTGCGTTTAAATCAGTACTCATTTATAATTATAAAGTTTGAATACTGACTTTATCTAGAAAATTAATTAAGAAAAATTTTTTAATCTGGATTTAATGTTGTCTTTTGAGTACGGTACAATTTATACGCTTTGATTATTACTTAGGATGTTATGTAACAGTGGCAGAAATGTTATATTTGTCGACCATGTGGTTTCAGTCATAGGTTACTAGCTATTCATATTAAAAAAAATATAAATTTATTTTTATTAATTTAGTGGAGCTTGAATCCTTTCTGCTTCCTATGTTTTGAATTACACTACGAAACACAGATCCATCGGACTGGAGCCATGAAGGTGTTATTGATAAAGTGAATAGTAAAATTAAAATAATATAATCCTGTAATAGCGAGCACAATGAGGTTTCTTCAAGGAACCAACAAAAAGTCATAAACATTGTGCCAGCATCGTAAGCAGACACCGTATACACAGGCTGCCAATCTCAGTCGAGTTGCCTCAAACTAAAGGCACACAGCTGCCTTTACACTCCCTCCCATGAATTAACACTCAACATTACTAATACACAACAGCTACAAGGTTCAAACCTACTAATAACGTTTGAGCAAGATCTTTATAGCAGAAAATGTATTACAATATCATACGCAGGTACATAGAGCTGTTACAAACAAAACGGCGACGACGTCAAACTGGGCCTGACCCAAGAACAATAATCAAAGCTGTTAAAAATGTCGAAATTAAGTTAGAAACAATTAATACTTAAATGTGCACGAGCTAACATACCAGCTCTCCATTATTAACCAAATTAATAAAAGCAGGGAAACATCCCACTTGTGCCAAGCTCGCACTCACGACGACACAACCCTGATTACCCAACTCAACGGAAGAATAAACAAAATTAAACAGAACAAGAATGGAAAACAGTAAGCAGGAAATAAATCAAGAAAACTATAAACTTACCAAGTACATATCAGGGAGTGTCGCCGCGGTCGCGAGCCCACACACCTACCCTCAAACCGGGCCGAGAGAAGACTGACTGGCCAGCGCACACGCTCCAGCCAACTCAGCTGGCGCGGAGGGGAAAGGAGAGGGGAGGAAGGATGGAGCACACGAGCATTGCCGACTATGGTCGAGCGGACCCGAAGACGTCCAAGCGGCGATCACAACAAACACTGCTTCGGGGCACTCAAGTTCTCGCCTGTCACGTAGGACCGTTTATCCCCGAATTGCAATCAATGCACCATAACGAGGATCTTCATAGTTTCCAGGCCAGGGAGTCTGACTCCCAGTACAATTCCCCCCTCCTTACTCCTACATACAGAGTCCTTACCGACCTAAGGCCACGCCCTGGAGGCGTAAGAGGGCTATCTCCCTGACAACCAGGGTGGTTCACATCCAGGATCCAGGTGCCAGGAAAGTCCTGAAGCTGTAGCCCACATCACCAGCGGTCTCGCTCAAAGGCCTCTTTGAGATTGTGCCACCCACAAGGAAAGGAAAGAGCCCCCAGACAGGCGCCAGTATTACATGCAAAAACACCAAACCACACCATAAAGAACAGACCTTCTAAGGATCTTACCCTGTAAAGAAATTTGATAATTAGCATTGCCACACAATTCATAAACTATATTAATAAAAATGTTTTCTAAAACCATTTCAAAAACAAAGCAGAGACAGTATGCATTCTGCCCTTATACAAAAAAAAAAAAAAGCCATGAAAACACTTTGACAATAAAACATGCGCTCATATAGCGCCAACCATAGGCCTTAACTGCTTTACCAAATAAGGCAATGATTATAAGCACAGACGGTCTGTATAAAGGACCAAAAATATTTAAAAAAATACACATTAAACAAATTATTACAGAATAGATACCTAAAACAGCGCTTATCTCGGCCGAGACACACACAACCAGCTGGTACGAACACAAACAAACACAAACACCTCTCGACAAATACCAACTCACACAAAACACATAACTAACACGTACAATCACAAATCACACCTGACACCACACTACACCAAACACTACAGCCTTCCCCAGGCTACCGTACTCAAACACCCCTACAGATGGGATCGACCAGGAGGGACCGGAGAAGGGTGAAGGCGGGCTCTGCCCGCACTCTTTGGCAAATCCCAATCTTGGCCGAGAAGCTGCGATATTGCGCACCCAACTGTTGACAACTTCTGGTCCTGCATCACAACTATTGCTTACTCATTAAACAACCGCTCGCTTAAGGTGGGTTACATGGGCTTTGTGCACGATCTTCCCAGTAACTGGGTCACTCAGCAGCACAGTATTCAGTCCCAACAGTCGTACCACGTCGTAGGGACCTTGAAACTTCAACAGCAATTTGCTGCCTTGCTGATCTGCAGCTGATGGCAAAACAAAAGATTTACATAGCACAGAATCTCCCACTTGGTAATCTGAGGCCACACTACCTGCGTTATACCTTGCCTGAAGACGTCCACGAGCATCATAAAGATTACCAACTACATCTGCCGCCATCAACTCCTGAGTCTCGTCAGATAGAGGAGCCGCCGGCAAGAGTACACCCCAAACATTAAGTACAGGATGGAGCAAATCACGCCCCAGCAGAACTCTAGCTGGACTATGCTTGGTAGCCTCGTGGACCGCAGAATTGAAACCAATGTTCACTAGATCCAGGTCTTCGTCCCAGTGATTTTGCTGGGAGTGATACAGAGCAGACAGCGTAATCTTCATATTACGGTTAAAACGCTCAACCCTATTCCCTCACGGGAAATACGGGCTGGAGGTGTAATGCGTAATCGATAGGCGAAAACACATATCCTTGAAGGAGCCGGACGTGAAGTACGTGGCATTATCAGTGAGAAAACTCACGGGTGGGCCAAACACTGACCATACTCGATCTACCAAGTGCCGTTGGATCTCGGAACTTCGGATACTGCGCGTGGCGATTAAAATCACGAAGTTTGAGAACTCATTCAAGACAATCATGATGTACTTATTTCCCTTGGTTGACCGAACAAGCGGCCCGAACACATCACAGTGCAAAACCTCCCAGGAATACGTAATCTCATTCACGCTGTGTAACCCAACCTTAGAATTCCGGTTAGGCTTGGCCCGCTGACACACTCCACAGCGCTGTACATAACGCACGCACGTCAGCACCCATAGTAGGCCAATAAAATTGTGCACCAATCTAACTCAAGGTCCCTTGACGTCCCAAATGGCCACCAAAGGGGGAGTCGTGGTAATAAGCTAGAAGTTCTAAGCGACATCCTTCAGGGACGACCAAGCGTCTGGACCGCTTATGAGGGCCCGTATAGTACAGTAAATCATCAGATACTGCATACGGAACATCATTCCATCTTATCACTCCATCCCTCTGCTCTCTACAAAAGGCATCCTCAGCCTGCGCATCACTCAGGCGACGATAGAACAAACTGTCAGTCCTGAAAGCCACGCACACACCTCGCTCAGATTCAGAGGCAGGTTCACCCTCTTCAAAGTCCTCGGGACAAAACATCTGTGACAAGTCATCTGCGGCCACATTACTCGAACCAGAGATATGCTTCACCACAAATTGGAACCGCAACAATCGATACGCCCAGCGTCCCAATTTTCCAAAATCACTAGCATGTGACAACAGCCACGACATAGCTTGATTGTCTGTGCATAAATCAAACTCTACACCCCCTACAAATGACTCAAACTGGGCAGTACCCCAAACACAAGCCAGGGCCTCCTTCTCAAAGGCGCTAAGTCGTC
Organism: Medauroidea extradentata; assembly: GCA_003012365.1. Lineage (NCBI taxonomy): Eukaryota > Metazoa > Arthropoda > Insecta > Phasmatodea > Phasmatidae > Medauroidea > Medauroidea extradentata. The sequence continues at coordinate 28,708 of PNEQ01024012.1, read as the reverse complement.
GCTCGGAATCTGATAAGGTACGGCTTGCAAAAGCCACAAGGCAGACAGCACCGTCACTCCACTGACCCAAGGTCGCGCCCAGTGCGACACTCGAAGCGTCAACATGAATTACAAACCGCAGATCAAAGTCAGCTAAATACAACGACGGAGCGGCAGCGAGGGCAGCCTTAAGTCTTCTAAAGCTTTCCTCCTGTTCCGAACCCCATTCAAAACTTACTCCCTTCCGCTTAAGGCGGTTAAGGGGGGGCAGCTAGTTCAGAAAAATGTGGAATGAAATGTGCGTAATATCCCAGCAGGCCAATGAATTTCGACACTCCCTTCACAGACTTGGGATGTGGAAAATTCACCACGGGAGTCACCCGGTCTGGATCCATGACCAGAAGACCTCCGGATACCACGTATCCCAAGAACTTAACTGACGGGGAGGCCCATGTGACCTTAGCTGGATTTACTGTCAGCCCTGCTTCCCGCAGACGCGACAAGACCTTTCTCAAATAATAAGATGTTGTTCCAATGACAAGCTATAGACAATAATGTCGTCTATATAATTAATTATGCAATCAAATTTAAGATCCGGCAACACATGGTCTAAAACCAGTGACAAAGCCTGAGTCCCAAACTTGGCGCCCATGGGTATACGATTAAACTCGTATTGCGCCCATTGAGTACAAAAAGCTGTGTACTTCCTACAACTATGATCCAATAAATATTGGTGAAAACTCGCGTTCAAGTCAATCACAGAGTACACCGATGCCTTTCCCAGATGTTGCAACACTGCGTCAACAGTTGGCGCTGGAAATGGGTCAAGGTGAATTTTGAGGTTCACGGCAGACATGTCCGTAACCAGCCTAGACCCACCATTAGCCTTTTTTTTTTACCAAAAACGCAGGACTAGCATAATCTGACGTAGATGGAGAAATGACCCCCGCGTCCAGAAGTTTATTCACCAATTCTCGCATAACCTCCAACTTAGGCGGAGCGTACGTGTAAAATGGCACTCTGACAGGTACGTCATCTATGACCGTAAAGCAGTATGGAAGAACGTCATACCGTCCTATTCTCAGCGTGATTACGTCGTCAAACTCACGCAACCGAGCTTCCACACCACTCACATCATGACGTGACATAGCCACGATCTCGCCATACTGATCTGACCCACTTCTCACAGATGATAACAACCGGCACTTAACCTCTGGAACAAACTGGAAAACTAGCGTGCGAGAGCCAACATCGACTATCACCTGCGAACGATGCAAAAAATCAATGCCTAAGACTAAATCTGCCACAAGACCTTCAATCACCCAAAAGGTGTGTGACCAGGAAAATTTATTGATTTTAAAATGCGAGGTGACTGGCCTTGTGCATTTTACCACGTGACTGTTCGCTATGCATACCGTTTTAAATTTACAGGACAAATGTGAATTCTGCTTGACAAGCAAATTCCATAATGTTTCCCATACAAAGGAATGCGACGCCCCTGTATCTAATAGAGAAGCATGATCAAGACAGTAACACTGCACGGACACCAAACAGTTAGTATGTGCCACCTGAAAGCAGCGCCGCCACGGAACCCTGGTACCAGTGGTTGCGGCGGTTGTTAGTTTCCCGGACAATTAGCCCTGTAATGTCCAGCCCTGCCACAGCGAAAACACAAACGCGCCTCGCGACGGACCTGATCACTGTTGCAGTAACAGCTAATATGGCCGAACCGAGCATAATTACCACATCTCGCATGAGTAGGCCCATTGTCTGTCCTTCTTTCGACCCTTGCGACCTCCGGTGAATCAAAAGTCCTATCTTGCCTGCGCTCCATTAGACCACGACTGGTCCGCGGGCCACGTAACTCAGTCCTATTCACGCGATTGCGTACTGATTCCTCCTGACGCACTGCAGACGTAGCGATATAGCGCGGAACTGGGCCACGAACTAAGTCCTTAGAATGTTCTGCACTCGTTCCATACGCACTACTCGCTACTGCGTCCAACTCCATTTGGCGTTCGATTTCCAAAGCCAAGAGTCTCAACTGTTGCCTAGTGACAGGGGATGCCATCACAAAGCGATGCCCCCTAGCTGCAGGTTTCATGCGATCCACAATGCCTAGCACCATTTTATTCTCTGCACGCCTCAGGTGCAAATTCATTGCACGCCCATACATCATGACGTCAATAACAAAAGCAGCAACATTCTCACCAGGTTGCTGATACATATCAACGTACCGTTTCTTGATCACAGACCACGCCACGTGCGATCCCGCATCGGCAATTAGGCTTAACTTGAAACTCTCGTACGTCATACCCTGCTCACCCATTTGCGCGAACACATCGCCTACCTGACCTTCAAGCTTAGCTGACAAACACGTCATAAAAAAATTATCCCTTGGCTTTCACGCATTCCGAAGAACTCGTCAGTAGCAACCAGGAAGTGCACGACATTATCTAGCTGCACCGCTCGGAGAATCAGCACTGCATTCACGTGCCCTATTAGAACTGTATGTGTCGCGGTAATCGGCCGATCAGCGGTCAACACTGCACCACCCAAATGCGAGTTATTAATACTCCGCAAAAAGTTGATGTACGCCAAAGCCCTAATTCGCAATGCCGTAACATCTTCACTAGGCACAAACTCTACTCCAGCCTCAGTAAGATACTGACACAACTCTAAGTACCCGAAACGCAGTACAAACTCTGTAACGTCATCCATGACGTCACTACAAAGTGAGTCTGACACTGAGAAACCAGTTCGAACGCACCCTGACTAACGAACAAACACCTGTGCTGTTGCATTCTAATGTTGAGCGTTTTCTCACCTGATTAAGCTTGAACAACTCGCTAAGCATAACAGCCTAGCAGAGTGGCGTAGTTTTGTGCCCGCATCTTAAGCAGACACCGTATCCACAGGCTGCCAATCTCAGTCGAGTTGCCTGAAACTAAAGGCACACAGCTGCCTTTACAGTCCCTCCCATGAGTTAACACTCAACATCACTAATACACAACAGCTACATGGTTGAAACCTACTAATAACGTTTGAGCAAGATCTTTATAGCAGAAAATGTATTACAATCTCATACGCAGGTACATAGAGCTGTTACAAACAAAACGGCGACGACGTCAAACTGGGCCTGACCCAAGAACAATAATCAAAGCTGTTAAAAATGTTGAAATTAAGTTAGAAACAATTAATACTTAAGTGTGCACCAGCTAACATACCAGCTCTCCATTAATAACCAAATTAATAAAAGCAGGGTAACATCCCACTTGTGCCAAGCTCGCGTTCGCGACGACACAACCCTGATTGCCCAACTCAATGGAAGAATAAACAAAATCTAACCGAACAAGAATGGAAAACAGTAAGCAGGAAATAAAGCAAGAAAACTATAAACTTACCAAGCACATATCAGGGAGTGTCGCCGCGGTCGTGAGCCCACACAACTACCCTCAAACCGGGCAGAGAGAAGACTGACTGGCCAGCGCACACGCTCCAGCCAGCTCAGCTGGCGCGGAAGGGAAAGGAGAGGAGAGGAAGGAGGGAGCACACGAGCATTGCCGACTATGGCCGAGCAGACCCGAAGACGTCTAAGCGGCGATCACAACAAACGCTGCTTCGGGGCACTCATGTTCTTGCCTGTCACGTAGGACCGTTTATCCACGAATTGCAATCAATGCACCATAACGAGGATCTTCATGGTTTCCAGACTTGGGAGTCTCAGACTCCGAGTACATTTTCCATTAAAAATTGTGATTTTATTAGAAGAATCAAGTTCGGCAACATCGTTAGAGTATTCTCTGTGTCCAATAAATGAAAAAGTGATAAGTAACTTTTTAAAACAATACTAATTGAATAACTAAGTTACTTGTGCATTGAAATGTAACGTCTTTTGCAGCCGTTAGGCCACAACAAAAGGCCCCACTGACTTTTAGAACATTACAACAACGATTCATGGACACCTATATGAGGGGAGAAGAAAGAAAGAAAGAAAAATAGTGAAAAAGAAAGAAAGGAAAAAAAAACTTTTGAAAATCTGCAACAGCATTAAATTACAGTATTCAGAAAGAAAGGGTGGAGATGCAAGCAATACACTGCGCTGCCCATTTGATTCTGTTTTTTTATTTATCCATTAAATTACATGTGATAAATACATGGCTGCTTCACTGTAGTAACCCATTGTATATGAAAAGTATATATAATATCGCGATATTTTTCAAAAATGTAATAGCACTAGCCTTATGCTAAATACAATAAAGGGATTTGGAATGCTTTAACACTGACTCAGTCTCTGTGTTCGTCAATAAATTCTTGTGATGCAGTATGTGACAACATAAGTAAAGCACACACAGTCTATACTGAAAAGGCACAAATAAATATTCACATAAAAAGGTTACAACAGCTAACTGACAATTTGGTAAGAGACAAAATACTGTTTCATCTTACATGAGCTCTTAACAGCTTATTATGAACATTACTTTGAAACTTGGTCACAGTTGTCAAAAGTCCGTGACCGAAACTTTTGCAGGAACTCAATTGAATCATAGTAGCCCACAAAGGGGAATCATTGCGCAAGTTGCGCATTTAGAATTTTTTTTTTGGTCGGGGGGGGGGGGGATTTTTCTTTCTAAGAATTAAATGTTTAATCATAAACGAAAAATGTTTTCATGATTGCACAAGTGCTATCTTGGTGTTACCTATAAAGTAGGCTAGTAAAAACCAGGGCAGTTGTACATATTTGTTTACTATTGTTTTTACGAAATGATAGCCTAAATATTTCACCAGTAGCCTACTGAAGTGTAAAAGTGTAACTCATAGTAAATTTGTTTTTGAGATTTGGGGAGGGGGGAATTTGTGCATTGGGTCTTGGGGGTTACGCACCCCTGAATGGAATGCTACCATTTTACACATTACAGAAATTTTTCACAGAAAGCACCTTTACAAAAATATAATTACCACATTTAACCTGCCAGGTCTCTTTCAGCTACGACCAAGTCATACGGGAATGACACATTAAAAAAATTTACATCATATGAAAAGGGGGACCGAAAGTTTCGTTATTAATTTAGGAAGTCTTGTGCAAAATACTTCCATGATGCTAAAACCAACTGCTTTGAGCCGGTGCATTCCGTTTTGAAGGTCAAACAAGCATCAAACCTAGGAAGAAACAAAGTCACACAAGGCCTCAAATAGTCTTAATGAAAGCTCCGCCGCCCCCACCAACTTGCAGTTCAATGTAAGTGACGGACGATTTTGGTGCAGCCCCACGCCGCTAACTCAAGTCTCCATTAAACAACGTTTCAAAACTTCTCATCGGTGTAACCCCAACAAAACGAGGTTTATAGCCACGACACTGCTGTCCGTTTACATTGGTTTCACACTAAAAAACCTTTGCAGCTGGTCAGCTCAGGCCAACATTGCAACCACACCATTATATCAGTCATATTACACCAAAGACAGATGTTAGTAAACACCTTTATGTGTTTATCAAACCAAAGCATTAATTTGTTAAAACGAGGTAAATTATTCATGAGCATGTGCCTGAATATCACAGACACAATTGTACAATAACGAAACTGCTGTAAATCTAGGGTGAGCATTCAATCTCATGCCAAGGCACGTTCACTAACTCCATCACAACACAACCCAAAAGGTAACTACACTGCTCACTAAGGGACAGGGAAATATAGTCGCTGACAAATACTTAAAGTAAACTCATGCTAAATTCAATTAAAAGGAATTTATTAATGGTAAATTCATCTGTGTTACCAGATACAGTAAACGGCAGTCCAAAATATTTAACATAGGCAAATTTGTTTTACAACACAAAAACACATAGCATACTGAAAGGGTACAATGGGGTATCGATCCCCTCGCGGCCAAAACTGCACCACATTACCTGAAACGAGACAGAAACTAAGTGAACAAACAATATGCAAAAGCACAGTAGAAATTAATAACCAAGCAAAAGGTCGAGGGCGAAATGACTCCTTCACTAAGCAATTTGGCACATGATGGCCAACTTCAGCGGTTTGTAAGAATAAGACGGTACCCTAACCGGCACATCATCAGTTACAGCAAATTTGTAGGGCATGACATCACACCTACCGATGCGCGTAGTAACATCTGAATATTCACGCAACAAATCTTCCAAGCCGTTCTCTCGAGACGGACTTGGCACGGCAACACACCCAAACAGGGTAAAAGTAGAAGTCTTAAAATTACGGAAAGGACAGACAACCTCTGGGGCAAATTTGAACACTAGATGTTGAGCATGTACATTTACCACCGCATGAGTATGGTACAAGAAATCCACACCCAACACTATTTCTGCAACCAAATTTTGAACGATCCAAAAACGGTACGTCCAAGAGAACCTATTGACTTTGAAGTGCAACAAGATGGATAGGGTGCACTTAACAACATGGCCGTTAGCCACACACACCTCCAGAGTCGTTGATTCATCTATCCTGGTAAACAAACGTGAATCACGTGCCAACAGGAACTCCCACAACTGTTTCCGCACGAAACAATGTGAAGCTCCGGTATCTGTCAGAGCGGCACGAAAAATGCCATACAAAGACAGTGACACAAAACAGTCAACGCGCGTCACATGAGAAGCCAAAAACCGCGTGTTCTTGACGCGCAAAGGAGCGGTAGACATCAGTTTCCCTGACACTGACCTTGTATGTTCCCCATTCTACCGCAGCGGAAACATGCCCTTAAGCCTCTTTCCACTTCCGGGAGTGTGCAATTCCGGGCGACATGTCCGCAGGAACAACAATTAGCGTAACGCACCATCGTAGCCTCAGTACCCGTCTAGTTGTTTACGGGTGCTGAAGTTTCCTGCCTCACAACGCTGGCTTAACCACACTCCATTTGCCTCCGGCCACGTGTCGCTGAACGCCACTTGACATTAGACATGACTACGCGATGATTCTCAACGCACTGAATCCGACCCAACGGTTGCCACAAAGGGTTTTACTGGCCCAACGGGAACATTACGATAGTACTCAGTCTCCAAGGATAGTTGCCGACCCAACTCTAAGCCCAGTTGACGCAACTCGTCAACATTGACTGGCATAGCACATACAAACCGGTGTGCACGAGCACTAGGCAACCAATGATCCATTATCTCTTGGATCCACTTGGGCTCGTCTGCTCTCGTATCCTAGCCTATAGACAAGTCAAGAAAAAACTTTTTTGGTTCTCACACTGCAACCCATGATACACACCGTCCATAACCATCAAAAAACAAATGATGGAATCCGGGTCTACTGCCATAAAAGGTGGTATAGATTTGAGACTCTCCATAAGCACGGTCTGCTGCGCTGAAATGGGACCATCATTGGCAGTATCTAAGCCTCCCAAATTAGCATTATTAATTAAGCGTATATAATTAATGCATGCCATCGCACAAATGCGTAATGCTGCGACATCCTCACTCCGCTCAAATACAACTCCGGCACTTGACAAATAATTGCATAACTCCAAATAACTGTACTTCAATACAAAATCTGGAACACTCGCCATGACGCAAGTTAATAACACGTAACAGAAAACAATTAACCTCATACATATTTTGGCAACTCCAAAATTTTCAAACCTGTCAGACTAATTACCACAATATGTCTCGTGTACGTCACCTTTGGATTAAAGATTAAACACGAACACAACTCGCCTTGGCACACAGCCGTAGCAGAGTTGCGCAGAAAATTGTGCCCGAATCTCACAAACACAATTGTACAATAACGAAACGGCTGTGAATCTAGGGTGAGCATTCAATCTCACGCCAAGGCTCATTCTCTAACTCCATCATAACACAGCCCCAAAGGTAACTACACCCTCTCACAAAGGGACAGGGTAATATAGTCGCTAAAGAATTCTTAAAGTAAACTCATGTTAAATTCAATCAAAAAGAATTTATTTACGGTAAATTACTCTGTGTTACCAGATACAGTAAACGGCAGTCCAAAATATTTAACATTGAGCAAATTTGTTTTACAACGCAAACACACATAGCATACTGAAAGGGTATAATGGGGCATCAATCCCCTCGCAGCCGAAACTGCACCCCATTACCGGAAACGAGACAGAAACTAAGTGAACAAACAATACGCAAGAGCAAAGTATAACTTAATAACCAAGCAAAAGGCTTACCAAAATAACGAAGAATAGTCACAGGTGCCGCGTCGGCCACAAGAAGATCTCCAGTACATAGCAGGGCGGCGAGCGGAGGCAGAGTGCCCAACCAGGAACGGAACGGCCTAGACGCCAGGAGGAGGGGTGAAGGGGAAGGGAAGGCACGAAGGTGGCCAAGGCCGGCTGAAGCTTGTAGAACGGACGACGGCGAGATAAGTGGGGGGATAACGAGTTCATTGGCGGGGCTCGAACGGTGCACAAATCAAAGTCTTAAAATCTTCTTTACAGTAGCGTATCAATCCAGCATCATGTTATATCACCACGTTCGTGCAAAAACAACTTACGGGTGAGCTAGCCCAGCTCAAGCACAAAACTGCTTCACTCCGCGAACAGTTCTACCTTCCGTTTCGGGCTGAAAACAGAAGTACACTCTATAGGTCGCGCTAACAAAACGGGCTGGTAAACATTGCCTAGCCCAGCGCACATCCTTCTCGCTCCACACCCGGCTCTAGACTCCCCTCTTCCCCTTACGCCCTCGACCCACTAACCTACATTCACTTCCAGGCTTCAGCACAAGTGTGTGACTTAAATCCTTCCCACCCCCCTCTGTAGTTGAACCAGCCCAAAGCTTACACCGCCTAAAGACAGTTCCTAACCATGACTCCAACGAGTACTATCTAGCAAACTCAGATCTCAGTGCCCATATTTTTTGGACATTACAGAAAATAGGAACATTTGTTTATTGTGGTTTGTTAAATATTGTGTGGTAAGGCATATGCCCCTGTACCCATTGGCAACAGCCATCACAGACTTTTTGTTCATTTCATAGCGGCTCGTGTTGCTATGGAATCAGTTTGGCTGTTTTTTCAATGCCCTCAAAACTATGATCAAATGAGTACGTATATCCATTGTCAATAAACACTCAAAATTGCCTTCACCTAAGTTTTTTCCACTTTTTTATTCCTGTAGCAATAATTTCCTGTTCTCAATGCGTACAATGGGTTTTGTCTGAAAGTGCTATCTCAAAAGGCGACTGAACTCCACTGAATATAATTTGACATTTTATTCACTATCCTTGTTGTCTTTAGGGCTCTAAAGTAGGCAGCACCCTTAAGATGCAAAGTGGAAAAAATGCACGTGGTTAACCAAGAGTTTACTGAACTCGTAAAATACAGGCTAAAGAAAATTTGACACAGTATAAATAATATTATCAATGTGAATGTGATGTTATAAGACATATCATATATTAGAAATTCAACTTATGCCAGATATAATAAAAGATTGCAGTCTTATGGCAGTTGTCATTCTGCTTATGTTTTCTTCCAAGTTGGAGCTGTATCTTGCTTGCTGCAGGAACAGATGATTTCTCATATATTTCAGTATGCTTCCTTTACAGTATGCCAACACTAGAATCTTAAAAACTCTGGTTCCTATATCAGCAAAATATACCTTCAGTTTGGAAGCCAAGGTATGGCATTGTGCAAATTTTAGTGCTCATTGCTAATGTAGGCATTTTGAGTCTGTGTTGCATATTTGTTATAAGAGCAAATTTTACAGATTATTTGGTAGCGAGAAAAATTTGTTATGCGTATTTATTGACTTTTTTAATCATAAAAAAATTTCAACTATTACAACTAAATGAAAAATCAGTGCTAAAAAGAACTTTATTTCCTTTCATAAAAAATGTGCATCAACAATTTTGAAAAATACTACTAAGTACTTTCCTCAGCTGCTAGATATTCTAATTACTCTTTTTGTTTATGTTACATAAATATTTATGGCCAACGAAAACAGCACTTCACAGCAATAATTTCTCAATGCATAAGTTAGCATGACAGAAAAAAATTGTAATTATTTGGCTTTATTTTTTTAATATCCCATACACATTCCAAAGACACTAAAAAAAAAAAAAAAAAAAAAAAAAAAGCATGATAGTTTTAAGTTTGTTGTGAAGTAAACAGGATGCTGATTTTATTTAAGGGGCGTGGAAAGGCAAGAAGTCGAGCAAATGATTGGAATATTCGATTGTTGATAAAATCAACTAATGATAATTTGATGAGACTTTTTTGCTGTGTAGATATTTTATTAGTGGACATCTGTTTATACAGCACTAGGCGGTAGTATGCTTTGCTTTCGAGTAGAAAATTAAGAACTATTTTAGAAAAATAAGGTGTTGAAACAACAAAATCTATAAAAATGGAAAACTTACATTTCAATAGTTTTTAATGTAATAATATCTAGGCCTCTGTAATAAAATAATATAATAATACAATTTTTTTATCCCAAAACCTCTCGTGCAGAGCTTTATGGATGTTAAAATTATTTTAAATTCAAAACGCGAGTATTTTTGAAATGCTGTTATTACAGAGGCCTGGATATAAACTATAAAAATTATAGTTTTCAATTTTTATGGATTTTGTGGCTCAAGCCCTTATTTTTTTATAAACAGTTTTACTTTTTTACTTCAAAGTAAAGCATTACCGCCTGGTGCTGTATAAACAGACGTCTGCTAATAAAGTATCCAATCAGCAAAAATGTCTCATCGAATCATCACGAGTGGTTCAGATTTTATTGAAGATTGAGTATTCCAGTCATTCGCTCGACATCTTGCCTTTCCGTACCCTCGTACCCTTTAAGAACAAACTCTGTGCATAGTAGTTTTAGGGATTTTAATGCCTCTGCGTAACGATATACTTTTATACATTATTCGTTGGTCATGGCTGTTCAAAGCATGTAAACATTTTTTAATCTTGCCATTGCAAACATTTATGTTGCAAGACATTCAGAATAATTCTATGTACACTATAAGTAGCCTTTAATTCCTTAGCAACAGACATTATTCATTAGTAAATATGGACTGTAATGATGCGGTGTACTGTGTGAGATACACTTGCATTTATGTTTGCCTTAAACAACACAGTTTTGTTTTTCTGACTCTTCTGGTGCTGCTTGCCTTTCACTTTCCTCATGATATGTAAATAATTGTAGAGATATCACAAAGTTCAGTGTTAAATTATTTTACTGTCATGTATACTGTGGGTGAGTAACGCTGTGAAGTGGTGAATTGTTTGCCAGCTTTAGTAACTGGTGTGGTGCTATTCTCTGTCATTACAGAAACCTCATCATGTTGAGTCACAGCGCCAGGTAAGATAATGTTCTCACACATTCTCTCGCTGTTTCGCATGGCATGGCAGCCAGTAGTTATGTGTTACGCTGATTTGATTGGGCCCTGTTTTATAATATCTTAAAAAACTAACATCTTACATAACTACAGAAACAACAGTTGTATGAGGTAATATATTCAATGTGGAACTTTAAAAACAGTTCATTAGAAAGCAGTTCATTAGCAAGCAACATACTAACTTAGCCAAGTTTAGAGTGTATCTGAATTTAAACAAATTTTAGTTATCTACTTTCATAGTTACATTGTTGTGGTAGTCCTCTGTGTTTAATATCACTTAGCATCTGTATTTTTGTTTGCAAATGCTTAAGTAAATAGTTCGCTGGCTTCAATCTGAAAATAAATCTAAGTGTAGAGTGATTTATGGTGTGCTTTGTAAGTTAACACTATGGTTAAATTTTTGTCTTCTTTGGTAAGTGTGTGTTGCTCATTTGGTTACAGAAAATTTTTTTATAGTTGTGTTTAACCTATGTTCTTTAGAGATACATAAAAGTCACAGAGTTGTATTCATAGATTGCATACAAGTTATAACATTAACCATATTAAAAGCCAGGCAAAATAACTGTACTGTGTCGGAGTACATATACTTATACTAAACATTGGCAGTAATTATACCTCACCCATACAAAAAGCATATGGAAATGTTTTAACAAATCTAACTCACATGCAATCACTTGCTTAGTAAACCATTAAAGATATCATCTCAAACCATCAAATGATAAATTAACACAGTAGAACCTTGCTCTAACAACAGTCCACGGTTCTAGAGAAAGGTGTTTTTAGATCTGTGTGGGATGTAGAGTTTTGTGTTGTTGGCTGCACTGGCAGCAACGAGGATGTCGTGGGCCAATATAGCAATGTAGATGTATGTGGTATTGTAATGTGGCTATGCAAACAATTGGCATTATAAACAAAATGCAACAAGTGGTGACGAGGATAGGACGTACAAAGTTTTGCGAAACCTTTGTGAACTGAGGAGTTATAAAAAACTGGAGTTATAAAAATCTTCTAAGGTTATTGAGCAAACTTTTTGTACCTCAGCCATAGGTAATAACAGACACACAACTTCCTTAAGCGTGTGCTACAAGATTGCAAGACTGTGCCGAACTTTGTGGGTTACGCAAGTTAATGCAATATTACGCAATTTTGGAACATTTTTAGACTCAGCCCTGCGTGACAAGTTTGTGGTCGGATTAAGGAACTATACACAGATTGTTGGAGTTGGAAGACTTAACATTTGAAAAAGTAGTGGCTCTTGCAGTGGCATATAAAGCTGCCATTGACAGTGTGTCTCATGGTGTATCTGGCTGAAAGGTAAGGGCGATACCTTACCAGTTGTCCCCAGAGTTGTTATAAGCTGTAAATGTTGTTAAACTGCGGCCAAGAATAGTAGTTGACAACAAGGGGGAGCAGGGACCTTAAAATGTGGTTGTAGTAAGACAAATTATTCTGCAAAAACTGCAAATGTAATAATTGTAAACAGGTAGACCATCTGCAGCGCATGTACTCAAACATAACAATGTTAAAATGAGAGAGGCAAAGGCACATAATTTTGTTGTGTATGAATGTTCAGAACATGAACTAGGAAATTATGGGAAGCAAATCAACCATGCAGCTCAATAGGAGAGTGAATTTGCATCTATATTTTGTATCTCTACAGCAACAAAACCAAAATCATGGATTATCCCAGTTTTAGTGGGAAATGTACAGTTTGACATGGAAGTGGATAGTGGAGCCGCTGTATCAGCAATATCAGAAAATCTTTACAAACAGTTGTTTTTTTTAACATAACCCCTGTATTCAACAATAGTCAGTTTGAAGTCTTATACAAATGAGGTATTGAACCCCTGTGGCACACTAGAGTGTCTGTGAAGGCAGAGTGCCAGCCCAAGCAGACAGTGTTGAGTCTATTTATAGTATAGTCTGTCTCATATAAGAATTCCACTTTTTGACATTTGTGTTTGCATTTATTTTTTTTAGTTGTTTCCATGAAATAAGCAGTGTTTTCCTCTGCCACAAGTAACTTTTGCACAAACACACTTAGCTGGGACTGAAACTGTGCAATTTATCAAAATTAAAAGTTATTTCCTGCAGAAATTGGTACACACGATAGCCTTCAAAACTGTCAAAAAATGGAATTCTTTCGTGAGACAGACTATACTCAATGGTGGACCTCGTTAGGAAGGGACTGATACAAGGTGTTAATGTTGCCTTTACCATGTTTGCATCATGTGGACACTTCAAGTAACAAAGTGGGGAAGCGTTGAACAGTTTGGTAAATAGATTTCCAACAGTTTTTGAGGAGGGTCTGGGAACCATTACAGAAGGGGAAGTATCTTTAAGGCTAAAGGAGAATACTTCACCAGTGTTTTACCCACCAATTCTCTTGTTTTTGCACTTAAAAGCAAAGTTTATGTGAAACTAGATTGACTTTTAGGACTACACATTTTACACCCAGTGGCATTTAGTGCATGGACAACACAAATAGTTTCCATAGCAAAGAGTGACGGCAGTGTGCATATTTGTGCAGACTTTTAAATAACTGTGAATCCTAAGTTATTTGCATTACCTTGGGTGGAAGAGGTGTTTGCAAAACTGAACGGGAGTGAAGAGTTTTCTATGATAGATTTGTTGCAAGCATTTTAACAACTAAAGCTTGATGAGAGATCACAAGAATTGTGTACCATTAATACCCATAGAGGTCTCTTCCGATACAGCAGACTACTGTTTGGTATTGTTGCCTGCCGTGCTATATTCCAGTGGACTATGAAGCAAGTCCTTCAGGGCCTAGAGGGAGTGGTCTTCATTCAAGACAATGTTCTAGTAACGGGACAAACACGAGAACAACACAGGGAAAAATCTGGATAGAGTTCTGCAATTTCTGAAGGAAAATGATCTCAAGGTGAATATGAAAACGTGCAAAATTTTTCAGCCCTTCATTAACTTTGTTTGGTCGCACTATCGACAAAGAAGGGTTGCATATCTGCAGTGATAAGGTCAAGGCTGTTGTGGACGCACCAGTTCCGTGGGAAGTCGAGCAGTTGCGTGCTTGGCTAGGGTTGGTGAACTACTGTTCACGATTCCTCTCCAACCTTTCAACAATACATACTGGCACAGTTACATGGTCTTTTAAAGAAAGGGTGTTGCAGGATTTGGTCATAACAGTGTGATGTACATTCATGCAGATTAAAATTTTGATTGTTTCTTCTGCGCTCGTGACCCATACAAACCGGAGTTGCTTATCAAGCTTGCTTGTGATGCTTCCCCATATGGCCTAGGAGCTGTGATCAGTAATACGTATCCAGATGGATCAGAGAAGCCAATTGCATTTGCTTTTCACACATTGTTAGAAGCTGAGAATAAGTATTCACAGTTAGATAGAGAGGCTCTGGCAATTATATTTGGTGTCGAGAAATTCTTTTAGTACTTTTATGGTTGGAAGTTTTACATTGTTACTGACCATTAACTTTTAATACACATATTTGTGAAGAATTATGGCTTTCCACTGTTTGCTGCAAATCAGCTACAGCATTGGGTTATTTTGCTGCAAGGATATGTTTATGAACTGCAATGTGTGAGAGGCTTAGAGAAATGCTGATGCACTTTCAGGATTGCCCCTACATCACATTAAGGTTACAGAACAGTATTCATATCTGCGTACAGGAGTCACAGAATTTTTGCCGGTAATTGGATAAGTCACTGCAATTGCTACAGAATGTGATCAAGTTTTGAGTATGATAGCGTTGTCTGTTCGTAATGGTTGGCCTGTGGAAATTGACATGACCTTAAAACCTTTTTACACAACGGTTGAAATTGACACTTGAACAGGTAGTCCTAAAGTGGGGATGCAGAATAGTGGTACCATTATCATTACAGTAAAGAGTGTTGCAAGAATTGCATTCTAGCCACCTTGGTGTTTGCAAGATGAAGGTCTTGGCCCAATTGTTTGTTTGGTGGCCAAAACTGAATGAAACATTGGAAACTATTACAGCTTGATGTGACACATGTATTGGCGAGAAGTCTATGCCAGACAAGTCTATCCTCCTGTCATGGCAAAGGTCTCCTTTTTGGGGAAGAACTTTCTTGTTTTGGTTAATAACTACTCCAAGTGGCCGAGGTATGTGAACTTAAAAGTCATAGTAGAACAGCTGTTGTCAATAAGTTAAGTGGATAGTTTGCAGTGTATGGCCTTCTAGAATGGCTAGTGTCAAACAATGGAACCCAGTTTCCTTCTGAAGAGTTCCGTGATTTCTGTCACCAGAATGCCATATGGCACACAATTTCTCTGCTATATCACTCATCAACGAATGAGCAGGCTGAGATCATGGTTGAGACCGTCAAACAGAAGATTAAAGCCTTTCTCCACTCAGATGTGCCAATGGACGTAACACTTCCTCAGTTCCTTCAGAGTTACTGGACAACGTCGCGTGCAGTGACAGGAGAGTATTCCAGCTATTTAATGTTTGGTAGAGTGATTCAAAATGAACTCTCTCTGGTTATGCCTTCAGTAGCAAACAGAATTGCTAATCACCAGCCATCTTCTAGTTCCTCACCTTGACAATTCTGCAGCTTTTAGAACCTATGGGCATGGAGGGGAGAAGTGGGCCAGAGACATTGTTGTTGACAGACTTGAGCCATTCACTTACAAGGTGGATGGTACGGGATGGGTTATTTTCCATCATCACCTCGATCAGCTCAGATCCATTCTTCCATTGTAGGCAAGTGTGACACCAGCTGACAAGTGCAGAGGGAATATGGGATGAGTAAAATTGTTGTGGTAGCATTGTTTACTAAAACAGTGTGGTTAACAGTACCAAATAGTGTAAACAACAGTGAGAATAGTTGCAGAGAATTTGTCAGAGGTTACAGAGAACTGCAGTGATTCTTGTGATATCAGTGTGGAGGACTTTTGGTTAAAAGGGTTCCTTGTAGAAGCCTCTACATTGTCCAACATGCCTGGTTCTGTTGAGGGTCGTAGGTACCCCATCAATGACAGAGTAAAAAAAAAGGGTTATACATATGTAACAGAAAAGTAGTATGTTTAAAGTATGTTTGTATGCTGTTTGTAGTGTAAGGGTTGTATGATGTTCGTAGGTAAGGTATTTTATGTGTCCCTCTCTTTCATATATTTATGTGAGGGAGGAGTGTAGGATACTGGGTTTTGTGTTGATGGCTACACTGTCAGCAAAAGCAACGAGGACATCATGGGCCAATATGGCAAAGTAGATGTACATGGTATTGTAATTCGGTTATGATAAAAAATTGGAATTGTGAATAAAACGCAACAATCCAAAACAACCATTTTGACTCATAAAAAATTAAAAAATTACTGTCTGTTTGAACTACATATTTGTATTAAAGTTTGTGTTTGTCACTAGTTTAAAATAAATAAATTTTTAAAAGAAAATTTTATTTGATAAGTTGACATTTTAAAAATTATATGATACCTGATGAGACTATATTTACAGTCCTAGTGTTTTAAAAAATGTTAATATTATTGAGCGATGCAAAGTTTTACGAGTGGATTGCATAAATTAAACTGAAATAAAACATAATTATATCTTATATAACACGAGCGACAGAAGTAAAAGTGCTAACAGTTGGTACTCGTAGAGAAAATGTTTCGTCACTTTGTGTATCTACCTACAAGTATCAACTGCTGAGAGCATTTATAATTCTGTCTCTCATGCCATGTTGTTGGCAGCCGCCTTGTCCCACCATCCCTATAATAATACACAAATGTTATCAAAATTTTAGAAGATTGTGGAATTTAATGATGTCCCAGAAGTACAAACTTGTTGTGCACAATACTGTGAAATTCTCTGCGAAATACAGTCATGGCAGTTGTTGATGAAATAACTGAGTGTAGCATGCCAGCAACTGCCTTTAGATCCTTCTCAAGTATTTTGTTCTTGTAATATTTGGCGGCTGAATGAGCATCTGGGTACCAAGTGTGCATAGTGGATGGTGTACAGTACAGAAACTAAGATGGAGATAGTGTTTCATGGCTCTGTCAGAATGCAATACTGTGCAGTGTGCCCTACAAACTAATTTCATTACTGATATAATGCAGTTATTTATGTTCTGTGATCACAAACACAGCGTGGGGTCAATCAATAGTAAATTATTATTTTAAAATGCAAAAGTTTTAAAATAATATTATTACCGCAAATATAATAATAAAATAAAATAGTGCCTCATACGTTCAGGGAGCATTAATTAATTAGTTTGACGAGAGTGCTGTAAATATCGCTGTGGACTCACTAGTTGCAAACACATTAATCAGCTAAAATTATTGTTATGGTCATACGAACACACATTTAATCACATACTAATACCATAGTTTTCTGTGCATAAATTTACGTATAACAATACTAGCCGGCCGGCTGCGGCGTTGCCCGCGTGAAATTACGTATTGTAAACAGTAACTCTGGATAAAACATGTGATGAAGGCATTTAACAGCTAGCGTACTCAATAACAGTGAACTATAATTAACTGTCTTAGTTCAGTGTAAAGAGCGCGCGCAATATGCTGGTATGATGTCATAGTAATTTCCATCGCAAAGTCTTGCTAGGGATACGAACCCGTAACCTTACCCTCTCCACACCACAAACTTTATACAATACCTGAGTGAATGTTAGTCATGCCGTGATAGTTCTTTCGTATAAGTCCAAAGAGGTTTTATTTATGAGTAGGTTGGCAAAAAGAAAAGACTGTTGAATTATTTCTCCGTGATCATTCTCTTTTTTCGGGTGACTGTAAAATTTTACTGCTCTTCACCTACTTAATTTTCGAATTTCATAAAA
Source organism: Medauroidea extradentata (assembly GCA_003012365.1). NCBI lineage: Eukaryota > Metazoa > Arthropoda > Insecta > Phasmatodea > Phasmatidae > Medauroidea > Medauroidea extradentata. The sequence goes on along the minus strand of PNEQ01024012.1, from coordinate 10,596 downwards.
ACCTGAATTTGATTTGTAGATATTTACATAAGCTTCATTCTTATCAAAAAATCATCTTGATATCTCAATGGGTAAAAGCAGTACAGATGATTATTTGGAATCACATTTAAATTTTTTAACAGCTTTCAAGGACGAGTTTCAAAAAATCCTAAAATTGCTTTTTTTATATTTACATAAGATTTATTTTAAAGCAAAAACAATTTCAATATTCCCACTGGTTTATGAGATAAGTGGGATTAATTAAAAAACACGTTTTATTTTTTTTACGACCTTTCAAGGACAAATTTCGAAAAACTGTAAAAATACTTTTTAGATATTTACCTAAACATCATTTTTAAAAAAAATTCACCTCACTAACTGAAATGGTTTAGGAGAAATCACGGATTAATGAAAAACACATTTTACGGTTTTTTACCCCCTTTATTTTCGAATTTCGCAAAATTGAAAAATTTGTGAATATGCATTTTTTTGGGCAATATTATGAAGTTAAAAAATTTATGATAGCATTCCCGATTAATGAGATATCAAGGATTCTTGTAAAACACATTTCACCCCTTTTCACCCCCTTAATTATCGAATTTCGAAAAATCCTTTCTTAGTGGGTGCCTACGGGACAAGTGGAAGCTTCCCTCAAAATTCCATGGTTCTAGGTCCAGCGGTTTGGGCTGTGCGATGATGAGTGAGTGAATGTGTCAGGACACTTCATTTTATATATTAAGATTATTGGCCATATTTTATTGCTGTCGATTAGTTAGCATATGTTTAATATGTTCTTGGCATTATCTTCCTTACATTATTTTATTGTAGTGGTCTAGAAAATGTATTTTTGTCAGTTTTAAGGACAGTTTTCATTAAATTTTTTGTGGGAATTTTTTTTTGTTTTTGTTGCGGACCAGGAGAGAGAAGGAAGGAGAGAAGTTTTTATAGCTGATTTTACTAAGCTGCTTTGTATTAATTGTTGGTAACTTCAGAATCTTGTTATTTCATAGCAAGCACAGTTTTAAATAACTGTTTTTTACTTTCTTTAAAATTAAAATTTCTTTTGACAATTAGATCTTATGTTAGATCGAGGTTCTGCTGTTTATGGTATATAAAATTATGAAACACATGCTTTTGTTAGTAGCGTAACCAACATTATGATTATGATACATGCAACAGTATTAGTTTCCAACATTTTCAAACATGACATGTTGTCATTTTGATAATATTCTGAGAGATGAATCTTAAAATATGGGTACTTCTTGACGACTTATTTCAGGTAAGGTGAGCATTTCAAATACACAGCAAAATAATTTCATGGCAGAGATTTGCATTGACAGCTGTGTGCTTATGCATACTATGGAATTATTTGCAACTTGTTACTGTAGCTGTGGAGCTTTCCAATACTGGAATGTTAACAATCACGAGTGGAGAAAACAACTCCTATTCTCAGGGCTGTTACTTCACATATCTCAGTTATGGAATAAATATTTTAATGCACACTCAAGAGTACATTTTTAATGCTCTCTGAGAACGAACAATTTGATTATGTGGCATGATGATGTAATACAGTAATGTGTATGTATAATTATACTTTGCTATGACAAAAAAGTAAAACAGCCTTGACCTAAGTTTCCATGACATGCCTAGCTTATAATAGACTATGCTGGTTAGCAAAGTTTTACATTTACCATATTTTGATGTGTATGAGCCGCATGTGTATAATAGCTGCACCAAAAGTTTTTTGTGGAAAAATGGTACGGTAATATTTGAAGTATAGGCTGCACTGATTTATATATGCACATAAATACTGCTGGGCCTCATCTTGTTAGTGTAGAGGTTAGCCAGCCTGGCAGCAGCAAACTACGGAAATGTCTGACTTATTATTTTGCTGCTGAGCATGCAAATGCCACAGCAGCTAGACTCCGACTGCTGATGTACAGGATGTCCATCAGCAGCTAGACTCCGACTGCTGATGTACAGGATGTCCATAAAATATCTTTACAACTTTATACTTGAATAACTTTAAAACTATACAAGATAACAACAAACGGTTTTCAACATGTGACAAGGGAACTCGTAAAGTTTTTCTCCTTTTCGATACACGTCTATGTGTGCACCCCTAGTGGTCGAATAATGTCTAGTTGGTATTCAATTTCTCTCCACGTAAGCTGCAGCATGTCCACAGTGACATGTTGAAATGCATTTCAAATGCATGTCTTCAAGTCCTGCATGTCTGTTACCTTGGTTCGGTGTACCCGATCCTTTACAAAACCCCATAGGAGGAAGTCCAGTAGAGTAATGTCAGGCCATCGCGGTGGTCATCGAATCGGACCATCTCGTCCAATCTCCACCTGTTTGGAAACTTTTCACCCAGAAATTGATGGACAATGAGGGACCAGTGAGGTGGTGCCCCATCCTGCTGGAAAATGACCTCAGATTGCAGATGGTCCAGTTGTGACACAGCAAACTCTTGCAACGTGTCCAAGTAAACACCACTTGCGACTGTAGACTCAATGAAAAAGAATGGACCAATGATGCAGCCATGCATAAGTCCGCACCACACATTGATTTTGGGACTCTCTTTTTTTTCCATTTCACTTGTAACATGAGGAGGTTCTAATCCCCAGATCGAACATTGTGACGATTCAGTTTGCCTGACACATGAAAAGTTGACTCAACAGTGAAATAAATCCTTTTCAAAACGTCATTATTTGCGTCAGTCATGACAAGGAACGTAAAAAAAACCTTACGTGTTATCTTGCAGCATGTTGAAAACTGTTTGTTGTTATCTTGTATAGATATAAAGTTATTAAAGTCTAAAGTTGTAAAGATAATTTATAGACATCCTGTATGATGATGGGGCAATATTATAGCAGACAAGAAGAGCAGGAGTGGCATGAAAGAGGACTTCGACCTTGTCATGTCCTCTGTAGGCACAACGTGTCCCTCCCTTCTCTCATATACATTCCAGCCAAACAAACATGTTTCTTTGTTGTTTTTTTTTTGTATACAGTCAAACCTCTTCAATACAAACCTGAAGGGACTAAAATTTTGGCTGTTTGTAATAATGAGGTTTGTATAAACAGCTGTTCACTAAAACTTTAAAAAGTTTCTAAAATTTTGGTTACTCTGTTTATCCCTACAAATCAAATAGTCTTTTCACCACAGTGACTTCCTTTTACTTGATAACTTGATATTGCATGATTTACTGCATTAACAAAATTTTTATTAAGCATTAAAGTAATTATTTAATTTCTTGACTTATTCCAAGGGGAATAAAAATCGCTTTGTATTAATGAGAACTTTGTATTAACAGGTTTTGTATTAATGAGGTTCCACCATACATTGATGAGCTGTTATTTGTTTTTATTAAATTAAGAGTGAATCTGAAAATTGTTTTTGGAGTGGTGGAGAGGGAGAATAGCTGTAAATAGCACTGTCGATAAGCCACACTCCTTTTTGTAGTAATTTTGATTGTAAAATTATGTGGTCTCCCTACCTTCGCCTGTGGAATTAATTTTACTGATGGAAGCTGTGTGTTGTGACGCATGCAGTGGCCATGTAATAAAAACACTGTTGAAATATGACCTGGTAAAAATCATTGTATTTTACCTTTGGTTTTCACTAGTTTACAGTTTTGTAATGAAAACCAAAGTTTATTCCACTTGTGTCGGTACAAAAACATTAAAAAGGTAAAAAAAATTATGGTTCATAAAACCGTTCGCTGTTGTATTTTTTCATACCTAGTTCTTTATTGAAACCGTCCTATCTGTTTCTTTTAGTTTGTAAATGTATTGACAAGTACAATTGTTAATTTTTAAACTGGAACAGTTGTTTATTATAAATAGTCTACGTACTGTTATAAATTGGGCTGTCTGCCTTTGCTTTTCATTACACTTTTCTGCAAATCATCTTAGAATTCTTAATTTTCTCCACGAGTCCCATACAAAGAGATTTAACTGAATTTTATGCCTGACATTGCACAATATTTCTTTATTGTTAACACCTTCACAATCTTAGTTAAATTAGAACCAGTAAACATTAGGAGAAAAAATACTTGTTTCCTCCTGATTCTTACTAGTTAAAAATTAATAAAGATAGTGTAGGTGTAACAGTTTGGTAACACAGAAAGAAGACATAAGACTATATCTGTGCCATGTTGGGGGTAAAAATTTAGCTAGCTATTTGTTTGTCCATATGGCAGAAAATGGTCTAATATGGTTGGTACTGATTCCCCGTACGTTATGAACATGAATATACTTTATGTAACAACGTAATCGTGGAAGGTACAGTTCTTTATGATCATATTTTGACTGAATGATTTTCTGTTTGGGTCGGTTGTATATAATTTTATTCAGAACAGTTTAATACAAAACTATATTTATTTTTATGTTAAATTGGAGCTCTAAGATGAACTTATAAAATCTACATTGATCATGCTTGTATCAGTATTAGTATAAAAATAACAGAGGAATCACAAACAAAAACAAGAAGAAAAATTGTGATTTGCTTTGCAGTCTCATTGCTTCTAACTCAGTAAGACACTTATTATGACACCAATATTAATTATGAAATTTAATTATAAATATACTGTACATTGTTCTAATTTACTGTGCTAGGAAAATCATCTTTAACCTGACATGGAGCTGGGGAATATAATAGGAATTATATTGCAGTGTTTTGTTATGTTTCAATAACCATTATGTAATAACATATTGATGGACACTCCAGTCAAGTAAAATTTCGTCTGCTGTTGTGGAATTTTATGACCACTGTATTGTGTTCAGATGTTTCATGAGACCAAAATGAAGGCATAATTTCTGCATGTGTGCAGTGTGTAACTAAAAGGGAAGAACAGATAATTTGTACATACCGGTATTATTGTGTCAGTGTTGCTCAACGCTTGCATGTTCTTATGTTTGTGGTAGTAATGCATGTAAGTAAGCTGTTTATTGTTTCTCGGTAACATAATCGGTATTTGAAATGTAAAGTTACACTCGACCCATTTCTGTATCACAGTATATTATGGCTGTAATAGACACATATTTATTCTCCATTTACCATTGGAGTGCAATGTTCTTACATTTATTAATTATTAAATTTTTATTTGGATTGGGATTGTAATTCAAGTGTTCAAAATCAAAGCAGGTGTTGCATTTTGTGTGCCCTTTCTGTGTGTACTCTCGATGTTTGGAAAGCAAGACATGCAGTATAAAGTATTGGTATGTGTAACTTAATATCTTTGTAATAATCTGCAGTATTGCTAAAGTTAGGTATCTTGTTATTTATGAACAAAGCATTAACACAGACATAGCATTGTCAAATGAGAATGATAATTGTGATAAGGGTGAGTTGTGTGCATACTGTAATTAATATTGTGACGCTGATCCTGCAGTATAGACAGACACCAACTAACAGCATCGTGTTATACCAGATATCAAACTGTTAGGTAGCACAGATAAAGACAGCGTCAAGTTGCTGTCGTGCAAAATTTCCACTGATCTTATTCTCATAAACATGAACAGAGTAGTGTGTTGTGGCCAACTGATGTGATTGACTATTACAAGGTTGGTTCAATGAGAATACATGTGTGTAATGTTTATGACAAGCCACTAGTATCTATTTACATTACGCATTTATAGTCTGTTTCATGTAAGAATTCCAAATTTTGACAGTTATGAAGAATATCTTGTGTACTAATTACACTATTTGAGAGCCAGCTAGCTGTGTTTGTGCAAGAATCACTTGTGGCAAAGGAAAACACTGTTTATTTAATAGAAAAAGCTGTAAAAAGAAATTGCTACAGAACTGTCAAAAAGTGCAATTCTTTCATGAGACAGACTGTACAGTCCCAGCATGTTGAGAGCCACAGTTTCATTAGGCTTGTGTGGTAGTTGGCATAGCAGTTGCTTGTCGCCTTCTGTCTTGCAGGGTTTAATTAGATGTAACATTTGACACTCTTGCACGTATTTACACATAATGAGTAAGACCTAGTTATTATTAGTGGTTGAATGTACTGTAGAGTGTTTTGTCTGTGTCTGTATGTCGATAGGTTATTGTCATGTGTGAATCTGAGCACAGTTTCATGTACGGTTTCTAGAACTTCTTTCTTCCGGCAGATTAGTCTTGAATTGGTTGTTCGCGATGCAGCAGTGTTCAGCTTTATGTTCATTACACTCGATACGTCATGAAATGGCATTAAGTATGGTGTGTTTTGCTAGTACGAATCACAACTCTGTGCCAGACAACTCCACTCACATTTATAGCCAGGAGTGGCAGGGGAAGAGAGGGGCTTCCACTATGTGGTATCACCATCTCACAGCTCACTGGCTATGACTGTGACACCAGCATTTGGAGACTCTTAATCACTCCTCCTATGTCTGTCCATACATGGCTACAAGGGGGAGGTTTGCTTCTAGTGTTGGCTATCATGTTTCTGCCCCGGCTACCCTCATGTGTTCGGCACACCGCTGTACACTCCTTTCATTTACGGCAATGCTCGTGCGTCATTACAACACGTACATCCTTGCCTGCAGAGGTGGAAGACAATTGTCCCTGTCACCAGTTGTTTATCCACCAGGCACATAAAGATATTCTTGTAGGTAAATTTTGGTCACATTTTGCTATTGCAATAATTTACATAAATTTCTCCTGAATTTTAATTGTTATGTATTGGTAGTTCCACTAGTTTGACTGTGTCCGTGTGTGCTGTAAATAGGACAGCATGTGGCCTGAACATAATTTGCTAGGTGTCTTATCACTGTTCATTCACATAATTTTGTGATGCTGCCTAGTTTTATTGTTATTACTAAGTGTACATTCATTTGTCAGCTATATTTACACAACCACAAACAAGTGTCAGTGTGCATGGTTTCACCCAGTTGTCGACCAGCCCTGGAATTTTATAAAGAATACTCGTGATAAACCATATTTCTTCAAGTAGGTTAGCTTGCACACTTACTATTACTTACGATTAGCCTCATCAACCTGCTCCTACTAAAACTTATACAAACATGGCATAACCTAAGCAACCATCATTGGCTCGTCTATTAATTTAGTGGCATTGTAAGTGTTCCAAAGATTCGTCCGCGCGTCTGTGGCGGCATCGTAAGCGTGCATGCACCACTGATATGACTATGCGTGTTCCTACGTGTTCCTTCTACTGAACACAGTTGTTTGAGCTTTTCTGCATCTTGCCTTAGAAATGGGCTAGACTTTTGTGGGAATGAAAAGGTTCAAGTTATGTTATGGCCATAACTAACTGATTTAATTAGGATGAAAGTTGAATGGCCCTGCCTGGCATATGTGTGTCAAACTTATAAGCCTGTAGAAAAATATTATACATATTGTGGCAGCATTTTTTGTGCAGATAATGTTGCTGTCTGCCAATTTTATTCTAAAAATCACTGATATGTTTTAGAACACCAAGCCCAATACCTACTCTCTGTTACAAAATAATGATTACATACTTGAAATGTTTCCTGGTGATTTTATGTTTTACTACTTGAGTAAGATTGAGCTAGATGGGAATTGAAATTTTTGGTATTACTGGTTCTGTTCCTTTGTGTGATAGTTTTATGTCATTTTGGGAAAACTTGTGTTAGCATAACTGCAAATTATTATAAAATTTGGCTTGCGAATTGGAACTTATAGGGTAATAATGTTTTCTGCTTGCATGGTATCGTTGGTTTGTAGGTATTCATTGAAATACATGTACTGTACATTGACAAGCTATACAGCTGCACCATACTTCACTTTCGTTAATTTTATTTTTAAAACTTATGCATATGTCACAAGCATATTTTCTTTAATTTGTTGCATGTTTGTTTGCTAATCACTCCTATTATTTTGGGTCATGTTTTGGTAATTATATGTACACTTGTGGAGATGTATTTCAGAACAGAGGATTGGAGTGTGTCTGTTTCAATGTACATACATAAGACAAAAGAAATTCAAAATAGGACTTCTGGGTACCCAGAATATATTGTAATAGTTTTAGTTTGTTGAAAAGGAATTTACACTATTTTGTAGTTTTAAAACCATCCTGGAGGTTGAGGAGAGTAAAAGATAGCATGAGAAAAACAAATAAATTATTACTGACTTTGACTTACATTCAGTACAACATTTAAGTTTACAAAAGGAATGTAATAAGAGATAACTACATAATTGCTGTAGTTAGAAGGTATGGTGGAAAAAAGTTACTATGCTACTAATAACATTTTCAATGTAAGATACAATGCATAAATACTTACAAGGCAATACTTGTTGATAGAACACACATACACCCACGAAAAGACAAATACATTTCTTTGCGAAGGCATGGTTGCAATGTTTCGCTACATGATGAAACCGGCCTAGCCGAAAAAACGTTGCGACTTGTCCTTTTGTGTGTATGTGTGTTCTATCTACAAGTACCGCCCTGTAAGTACTTATCCGTCATATCTTAAGTTATAATTATGGACTTAATTTAACACCAATCATATTGCAGGGTTGGTCACATCTTAATTTAGGTTCTCAGTACATGATCTGTGGTGTCTTTGGCAGTCAACAACTTTCTGTAGTCCTGGAGTATCTTGGAGAGTCAACTGGCTTGACCAAGGTGTTATGGTGAAAGGTGCCAAACCACTGTACTTTTGCCCATTTAAAACCTTGGAACCACCCCCTGGCGTAGCCTGAAGTTACAGGTGAGGTGACACTTTTCTAGTGCAATGTCAGGGAGATAAGGAGTTCATGACCTCTTAATTTGGCACCTGGTGGTTGCTATATGCTGAGGCTAGACAGTTTGTGTCGTGGGGGTTCACATCCAGGCATTGTTTGATATCCATACTTTGCTAATGTGATATTATAAAACAACACACTTAAGAGATGCTGTATTTACTAAGGGGTGGAACCATCCTGAATGGCTAGACACAATGGTTCTGGCATGAACCGTACAAGCTGTATACTGTACACTGTAAATTGAGCACATTTGAAGTTTTTTTTTTTTTTTTAATTCCAATAAATGTATGTCTTCTCACCACTTGTTTACGTAAACATAGTAGTACAACAAACCCAGCATATAGATTTCACAGCACTAAGAATGTAATGTCTCAGGGACGTCATTTCAGGTTTTTCTTGGGGGGGTGAAGGGGGGGGGGGAGAAGATTTTTTTTGAGACAGTGACCTTGTTGCATCTTTTTTATTAATTGAGCATGTATAAATTAGAAACTGTAATAATAAAACTTCAGTTTTATGTGCTTAAGTTAGCATTATTTAAATAACAAAATACAAAAAATATATTTTATACATTTTAAATTCTAAATCCAGGGAGGGGGGTATATGCTCCCCTGCCGCCCTAAATGACACCCCTATAATGTCTAAGGCCAATGTGAAATATACAGTATATAGATTTTACTGCACTCAAAATGTATTGTCTAAGGCCAATGTGAAATATACTGTACTTTTAGTTATTATTCTTGGCAAGATGTCTGAATTGCTTGGTAAACTGAATAGTCTGCAACATGTACAAATGTCTCGGAGGTATGACATCCCTGGATTGGTGTACTGCCTACGTAGCTAGGTGATGAACATTGCTGGGGCTGGACGTCAGATGTCATCCCATCAGGTATTTCTCATGTTTGATGGGGCTCATATCAGGATATATAGCAACCTAGAGTAGCATGTATGCAGCAGGGAGAGTATTTCATGGTGCCCTTGTGACTTGGAGAAGACACAATTTGTATTGCTGGAAGGTAGGTTCCTGCAGTGTGTTGAGATATGGCAGGACAAGATTTACTTTGCGGTTGTATAGAAGACTACATTACCTCCTAAATTAATACCAGAGGAAGTTTATTATGTAGCTCACATGAGGTATGGGTCCGGCAAGGAGAGTGTCATGTTAGCCAAGATAAAAACAAGTATCATCGCTGAACAGCACTGTTCTATAGTAGCCTCTTCAACAATTCTCTGCTGACACAGCCAGAAATGTTCAGGAGGATGAGCAGTTGTCAGTGGTAAACATGCTACAAGAACACAAAATTGTGAACCTACCTTAAACATTCAGTTATGTATTGTTTGTGCAGGCACGTGAAGGCCACAGCAGCTCTTTTTGTATGCATGGTTGCAATTTTGTTGACCGCTAAGCTGGTCTGACTTTAACATAAGCATTTGTCAGTCTGCAGATGGCAATGGTGGACCTAGATGGCTGTGGAAACTCTCGGTCTCCTATCTTCAGATAGATGGAGCGCTAATACACCTAACTTTAAATAAGTGGCAATTTTGCAAAACATCCAACCGTCCTCTTGGAGTCTCACTTTTTGGCCATGTTGAAAGTCACTGAATTGTTGAATTGGTGCTTGCTGTTTTCTTCTTGGCACAGAAGACACACTATGCATTACACAGGCAATGGAATGACGCAACCAACTTTACTTGTCTTGTTAGACCAGGGATTCCCAACAAAATTTTCCCAAGGACCACCTCGTCCAGGTGCTATAATGCCGAGGACCCCCGCAAATCCCTAAGGCCTAAACGGTAAACCAAAAGTTTAAAATTAAGGTTGACACTTTGAGAAAAAAGATGGCGCTTAAAATTTGTTGTTCAATTTTGTCTTTATTGTTATTGTTTCAGTTTAAAATG
>PNEQ01024011.1:22368-39145 GCA_003012365.1 Medauroidea extradentata | reverse complement strand
AGAACCAGACGAAGTCCGCTCTTGCGCTCCACGCGCATTATTTTATGTAAATTACGTCAAGTGACTATAACACCATGTTTGGACTGCTCGTGATTTTAACCCGCACCAATATAATATGCAGGTCAGGATAGTGGTAATATCTGTGGAGTGTAAGATTGGACTAAGTACAATGCGAACTTGCCACATTGTGCACATATAATGTGATCGTACAACATTTCACCGCTAACTGTTTCCTCTACAATTTTATCCCAGGATTCGCGTGGTATAATTACTATGCGGTTGTTTCTTGACACACGCACTCAAAAAACATATATGTGTTGTGATTAAACACCTACATGCATACATTTTATTTATTTTTTCCTTCTTAAAACCATGTAACATTCCACTCCTGAGATTTTGAAGTGTTTATTGCAATGGGAGTTTACAATTAGAATTTATTGGTTTGTGGACATTTGCCACTGCTCATGTTTTGCTGATCAAACTTGTGTTGAATGACAAAGTACAAAAAAAAAAAACTAACAAAAAACTATACATATCACAAAAAAATTAATTCTGACAGATTTTTTTAAATTATTTTACTATTTTTTATAAATTTTTATATTAGACAATGATGAATTCTAGAGACAGAATTGAGTCGAATATCGACACAACATCCAGACACAGGCAGGCCACTCCTGGTCATACGAAATAGCCTATTAACCCTAATAGTTTTGAAAGCCTTTGTAACTTCCGTATACTCTGTCAAGCCCACAATGGAGTGGCATTACTCAGTACTTAAAACCAAACATTCGCTGCCCCAAGAAGTGCGTTTAAAGAAGCACTGTAGAGCATAGTAATAAAGTGTTTACAACAATTAAATATAGTTAAATGGTACATACTGTAAATACGAGGCTCTATTTAAAAACTCATAACGTTCCAAGACATGTGCAGGAGCGCCAACAACGTAAATAACGGACAACAATGGTAGTTGTAGAATACTGCTTGTAGAGGCTATGATACAAGTGATGACAGAGCACGAGTCGTCCTTAGTGCTCTTGCCGTCATGTAGCCTGCGAGCAGGCAACGTGCCATACACGAAGACAGGCCAGGCTGCATACTAAGACAGGAATTAGAAGAGAGCTTCGATATGCCAACACCAGTTAACGTACTGTGGCTTTGAATCAAGGGAAACGTGCAGTGATGGTAATTATTCGTTCAACGACCATCTAGAAAATGCAGTGCCTTGCAACCTTCCGAAAAATTACCCCAGTGATAATCAATTATATGTAAAAACTGAGATTAATCCTACTACAGGTCGGAAAGAAAATGTGTTTTCTTATGCGAGAGTTAGGCACAGAGAAAATTTCTGCCGCTAGTTTCGCATGTGGACCAGAAAAATACGAAACTGTTGTAAAATTAGTTTTAAATAGGTTTGGAAATGACAGAAGTCATTTAACTTAATTTTAAAGTGAAAATAAACCAATTTCGCGTTTTGGTTTGTCAACTTTATGTAACTTAAAATTCAGGAAAACTCTTTGATTGGTCAGTTTGCACCCATCAAAGATACTAGCGCTCAGTTTTCCCTGTGCCAAACTATTAACATCTAACCTGTAGTAGAATTAACCTTAGTAAAAACCTATGTAGTTACAACCTCGATAATTTATTAAAATACGAAATAAATTAATAGCTGTTGGTGTATGTAAACAACTGGAATTAGCTACGTATTCAGCTAAGCAGATGTCATGGATATTTTCGAAGCCTCAAGGGTAATTTGCTCGTCATGTGTAGTTTGTATACGGAGAATGCGTACTCTGAACTTTGCTTTTTAAAGCTAGACACGGTGAAGTATTTATGCAAACACCAACACCGCAAGAGCATTTCGTTGTTGCGTGCTGTAGGACATTTTGGATAATTCGTAAGGGAGTTGATTTTTACTCTATAATACTTTGCCATATCTTACTACAAAACTTATTAAATTTCATTATTTTCTCTGCACCAAAGTTTCAAGAAGCACGGTTCCATAACTATAGAGCAAAAATAAATAAATTTAGTTTGGCGAAGCCAAGGATATTATTGCCTTCTGCTTCAAACGAATAAAGCAACCTAAGGACTTTTTTTTTTTCATCTACGGACATGATTGTAAATAACGCCAAAGCAGATTCAACGGATTGCAAAGTGAAAACCCCTGGTCTCTCGACGACATCAAACTGCGTGTCTGTCGCCAATTGTTGGAATTGTGGTAATTTGTAACAGTCAGTCCATTCATTTTATGTTTACGCAGTTATCTGGTAAATATTCAGGTGTTTGGTTTCATCTTTGATAAAGTAATTGTAATTGTCTCTTGGGAAATAGGTATATATATTGCATACAATAATATACATAGTATTAATATTTTCTTAAAACAAAAAATACCATGCAAAAAGTTTTATATTGCGCTAGCAATTAATTTTTTTCTATGTTTGTTCCATTTAAAGACACATTTAAGGTAGAATTTCAATGAAGTGTGTTTCACATTTACTCTGCGTACAATCCGCAGAAATGTGCGCAATTACTTGATGTTCATTACTAAGTAGCGTGCCTTTTGTTTCACCAGAAATAATAGAAAGCACATTTCGTTCACGAGGTTAGGGAATGTCCTTGTGAGGTAAAATTATTATTTATTTATTTATATTGAAAGTATGCATTTGCGTCTCACAGTGATTTATAAAAATTTTGTGAAGACTTCAGAATTTCTAAGTTTTGTAGTATCAAAGTGGCCTTCTATATCGACACTTACAAACCAGTGACGTCAGAGGCTGGGAACCAATCACTCCTTGCTAGCAAAACTGTTGTGAAGACTTCAGAATTTCTGAGTACTGAAGTATCATAGCTACCTGCTATGTCGACGCTTATAATTGATGTCAGAGGCTGGGAGCCAATCACTCCTTACTAGCTAGCAATATAAGAATATTGCTCCCTCTTCTCTTGCACGTCGTACGAAGTCTTCGACAGACAGAGCAAAATAAAATGCTGAGCAACACGATTCCGTACGACAAACTAAATGGTTTGGTGGATGTAAGTCATTGTCAGCGGATGTTATTTAATCGCAGAAAACCGACAGTATAATGAAATTACTAAGAACGAGAAAATGAATAACAAAAATACGAAAGATACAAATCAAGGAATCCAGAAACAGAGTAGGAAAAATTAAACAGACAAGGGTCGAAAAAAGACGAACGGTAATGGCGACATTGATGGACGAAAGGACACTGCAACAGAGATGGTCGTAGACAATACAAAAACCGACAAATGTAATGGAGACAATAATAGGCTCCCTTCAACGACAACCATTCGGTTTGTTGTACACCCCGATTGCAGAAATCATTCATAGATAACACGATTCTGTAGCCCTAAATAGCATGTACCGCCCAAACGAAACCGTTTTTTTTTTCAATGGAAATTTCTGTATTGTAATTACATTTTCCTATATCATTAATTTTATTAATGACTCCAGTCCACTAGCGGCAATGACTTTTTTTTAAGTTTATTTCAATACAAGTAAATTGGAAAGTGATTCTTAGCAAAATAATTTATAAGACATGCTGATTATTTTAGTAGAAGTTTTTATAGATGACAATATAATTTCATCTTTTCTTACACAGCTGTCAGAATTAAGGCCAAGCTCTCTAGTTTCTACAGTTTAGCGATAATATTTTTTTACGCCTAAATAAGCACAGATATCAACGATCTGTCTGGCAGATGTGTTTGAAATCGTCTTCTCCATGTTGTTTTTTAAGGCAGTAAATACTATGGTTTAATTATGTAATGACCGAAAATCTGGTTAATATATTTTATTCGAAACCGCATAATTTATTGCATTGAAAAAATTAGCTGTCACAACCAAAACCATTTTAAATAAAACAGCCAAATAGATTTTTATATCTGCTCTCGTTTAAGCTTGAAAAAATAACTTTCGCAGAAACGTTAGATAGTAAAGAGCATAGCCTTAATACAGACGCAAGTGTCAACTTCCTTTCTGTTACAAAAACCTCTCCCACTTCTTTCGCTTTCTATTTATAGCTCTCATTTTCTGCAGTCATTTTCTTAGTAAACAGTCACTTTCGGTAGAGAAATTTTCCTGTAACATCTTTTTCATTTTTACAGGCTTTAGTACGTTCTTTCTACGTCCGTATTCCGAGTACGAGAAACGGATTTTTTTGTGGAAATGAAGTCTTAAATGAATGTAGCTTCCTTCCCACAAATCACATTTCGTATTTACGTACGCTTGTTCTCACGTTTCCGAAGTCTGTCTCGCTCTCTTTTCTGACAGCGAACCAATAAGATAATAATTCACTTTGAAGAAACCATTCTGATTTTACTTCCACGCTACTTCTTGAAAAGGAGTCGGGGAAGCATCCCATTTTATATCATTTCCATTTCTATGTTGTGCTGATGGAAATTTTATGTGTTGTCATGAAATTCTTACTTTTTTTTTTTTTTTTACAAATAAACTCGCACAACACAATGACATGTCTCGGCGGATACATTTGAGCTCCAAGATTTAATTTCAACATTATAAAATGTCTGTAGTCTTAAAAAAGTACTGTAGCTGCAACTTGCGAACTGCCATTGACGATTATCTCGAAAAGTTTCTTGTCAAAATTATTCATGTAGCATATTTCCGTTGATTGTTAAACGAACAACGAGATGTTGGCTATAAAGCCTTACGTGTACGTACTCGATAGTTTGTTGTAAGAGAAAATCTTCAGGAGACAAAAATTGTTTTTGATAATTACAAATGCAAACAAATAATTGGCGCAAGCATAATGTGGTAACTTAGAGAAGTTCTCATGTTTGTAATTATCTAGTGGGCTCTTTTGACATTGATTATACCTTCTACTGCATGTACTAAAAAAAAGTGAAATTGAATTTCCATAGTACACTTTCTAACAAAACAATACGAAAATCTGTATATTTTTCTTTACATAGTCTTAGGAATATCAAAGAAAGAATAAGTGTTTTAACATAAAAAAACCTAATGCTGTACCATTGTTACATATATAGCTTTAGTCTAACGCGCGGTACTTTATGTTAAAGAAATACAATAGGTTAAGTAATGTTGCTTGCACGCTTTCAATTAATTGACAGTATATTTTATTTATTCATTAAAATCATACCACGGACTGCTCGTGGAGTCAGTCTCTGAAGAAGGGAAAAAGCGGGATGTAAGAGTTTTTTTTAAGAGAATAAACAAAAAAGTAAAGATAAAAATATGGAAATTTTTTTTTAATTAATGGCAATATTTGATTTTTATGCATTTACCACACATACCTTTGAAATGCATAAATATTTATTAATTAACTTTGATGGTTCATTATAAGAATAATATACTACCCAAGTTACCATATATTTCTGAGTTACACCATTTATTTATTTTTTCTCTGTTATTAATTCTGATAGAAAATTGGTAAAATATTCGAGTATGCAGCAAATTCTGTTTACTTAGAGCTACAACACATGTAGCACGATTGAACTGTTTACCTACATTTATGCCGCAATCAGTCCAGTGAATTATGACCATTATATAATTGGTAGATTGTTTGCGGCGTAATTATTGGTTAACATTTCAACCGCTATATCGGTATTGCCGCACAAAGAAAGCAGAATTTGCGGTACAGTCACATATTTTACAATTTCCTTCCAATAATTTCACAAGAGCGGAGATTATTCTAATAAGGCAAATGAAGCCGAGCTTTGAAGTACTTAGATATTCTTGGAGGCCAGTTCTAGAGGGCGGTGAACCCGCAAATTGTTCCTGTCTTCAGCGATCGCACACCGGACGTGTTAGTCGGGAAACGTGACCCTATATATGCGGTTGCTGGTCTCGAGATGTCCTCCGAGTATTGAGGAGGGGGGAGGGTGCGTCCAGTGGAAGAAAGTGGATAAGGATACGAGAAGGTTTTTGGGGTTGGAAGGGTGGTTCTCGCTGGGTCCGGGGACTGCTAGTAATTAATAGTGGCTATAATTAATGTGATGCGGCGTGGCGTCATTAGCGGGTGGATCACGTGGCCTCGCGCAGATAAAACTGCCGAGGACGACGCCGAAGACGTTCCCCGGGCCGCTGACTGCAGCGTCGCGACGCCGCTGCTAATTACGACGCCGCCGAGTTTATCCGCCTTCCACCAGGCTCTGGTAACTTCTTACATCTCCGCGAGATACTGCGGAAGTGGCATACTCGTAAAACACGCTCGTGCTGTGGGGAAGCGCTCGTTAGACAAGTTGGTAAGTCTGCTAAGTAACACCATACGTGCCATTCCCAGCTACTTCAGGGGCGTCATTTGGGGCCACAAGGGAGGGGGGGGGGCATATGCCCCCTTGGACTTAAAATTTTAAGTGTATAAGTATATTTTTTGTATTTTAAATAATGCTAACTTCAGCACATAAAACTGAAGTTTTATTACTAAAGTATCTAATTTATACATGCTTAATTAATAAAAAAGATGCAACAAGGTCACTGTCGCCGGAAAACAAAATCTTGCCCCCCCCCCCCCTAGAAAACCTGAAATGACGCCCTTGAGATACTTCATTTTGTTTTGTTTTTATTTTATTCACTGCTCATTTCGACAAGTGGCCAAGTTTAATAGGAGTGTGTACCGGTTGCAAATTTCCGCATTTGACGCTTCGGAATAGCGGGGCGATAAGACCCAGTGTACCATGCTTGACGGGAAGCATATCGCCCTTATTCACAGCGCGCCAAACTAGTATGCAAGATTTCCGCTGTAGTCTTTTTCTTATGGGACTATAAGTGATCACTTTGATTTTTTTTTTGACAGTGCGAAGTTAAGGCCAGCACATACACCTTGTTTTACACTTTACGAATTCGGGAGGGTATTTCCAGCGTTACAGCTGTCTAAATACACCGTTTTTAGCCATTTTAAGAGGCGCAAACATAACGTATCTAACAACGTGCTGAATTTTTAAAATTCCAGAAGCGTAGTTTCAAGTGGGTGTTCTTGTCGTAGATAAACGTAACATGAATAAGTTAAGGGCTTGTTACCTAGTTTTACAGTTATTTCGAAAATATTTTTTATTGCTACCTAACACCCATATCAAAATTTTGTTCCACAGTTTTGATACATATATGTTATAATTTGTAGATGAATTTTTTGTACAAATGTATTTAACGGTTTTTTAGATTTCATCACCCAAAGTACTACCTTTTTTTTTTGTCGTGAAAACAAGCAAAAATGAAGCAAAATGTTTTTTTGCTGACGAATGACACACTATTTTTTAAAACGCATCCACAGTGTTGTGCATCATGTGACTGCACATTGACTCAAATTTTTTTCAAAGTTTTTGGTTGAAAAATATTTGAATTAATTGTCACCAGTCTGAAAAAAACTCAGGCACAAGCCCTTAAGAGTTGCGTGGTAGATAAATAAACACTGAAAATATCAATTGACTTCTACGCTTTTTTTGAAGCCAATATGGATAAAATACTCAATGACAATTCTAGATAATGGTATTTGCCAACTTTATGAGTAAATATTTATCCATAATTACTCATTCTTTACGCGTGATCTCTTGCGCCACAGTTAAATGCACGAGGTTCCGGCGTCAGAGATTGTGCCTCAGAAGTCCGTAACACTGGAAACAATTTTGTTTAAAACGTTGGCTAATACTATTGCGTAGGATTGCTACTGTTTAATTTTCGCAAACTGGCTTCAGGAAACCTATAGTTATAGATTAATGCTTTTAGCGTTGAATTATGTACCACGCCCTGTTAAGCGGTTTCGCGTAAAAAGTATACGCTTGACCTGCTGCAAGCTGCAACACCATCCACGCGCCAGTCGAGAACGAGCCTCCCAACCTGCGTATCAAATGCCTTGCAGCGGGTTACGATTATTCTTTTTCTGACGAAACTATTTAACGAGCATTATAATTGGACGGTGTTATGCATAAACAGACCAACCGCCAATTGTAAGCTATGTGTAAAATATTTATCTGCTTTGAAACAGTCTTACAAAAAAGATTTTAATCCTATATCCTATTGTCATAAGTATTGACATTATAGAACCAAAATACTTTTCGTAAGACTTTTTCGAATCTGAGAAACTTATAGCATGTTATTACTGATAACTAAAAATTGGTGTATGGTTATTGAAACATATCACTATCCAATTGTATATCTACGAAAACAACACACCCTTCAAACTATTTCGCTATAGTTTTAAAATTTCGACCGTTTATTAGAAATATAATTTTCGGGCCCCTCAAAATGGCGAAAAATATTTTTTTTACAGACTGCCGTACATGGAAAAATAACAATCGAATCTGAAAAATACAACTAAAGAAACACGCTTTATACTTTTAACTATGCTGCCCATAAATAAAATCATGTTATGATCACTTAAAGTCACACAGAGAAAAGGATAATAGAAAAATACTGCACGCCAGCTGAGTAACTTGCGCGGAGAGGCGATAATACATTACACACGCCGGTCAACTGCAACCTTACCACTCCTGCCTCAAACAAACGCAACCTATCCAGGGAGGCCCCTTAAGGCGCTGCCTATCCCGCAGCGCTATCAGGAAGTAAGAATATGGAATTACATGATAAAACTATATGCATGCCACCGCTGACTTTTTTGTTACTATCAGTGCGCCCCACATTGCTATACAATATTTTAGGCTGTTTTTTTTATATCCTGTAAATTGTACGCAAATGAGTATTTTCATTGTCGAAAACATCAAACTCATTTTTTTTTTACCGTTACAAAGCAGTTATTCGGAGAAAAGTAACAAATATGTGTTCTGTAACTGTATAAATAAACCATGTGGAATTTTAAGAATATGTCGCAATAGTACATTAAATATATACTTGTATTATACATACAAATACAGTAGCATTGACATATGATGTAAGCATGAAGATTTGTATAATTTTTCATTTTATACAAATTTTTATATGTAGATACAACATTTGATATAAGCGCCAGAAAAAAAATTTGGCTCCTAGTTTAAACAAAAATGTAAATCGTACAAAAAAATTCTGCAGTATAAGCTTTCCAACTCTTGCTTCGTAATTTTCCAAGACATGTTAAAGTAAATATAAATATGTGTGGATAGAACAAATTGCACAAATCATATAAACACGCGCATAGGCCAAGCTACATCATTTGTAACATGAAACTTCTCCACTCGAGAAACTCAGAATACCTGCGGAAGACGTTGTTATTCCAAGCCACATCGTCCGAGGTTTATTAGCTTTGAAACGTACTGTAATAAATAAGGTAGCCCCAAATCCAATAAAAATTTAATAAATTTCTTACAACATGGCAGGAACTAACAACCAACAATCTTATACCGCCCTGGCTGGAAAGTTTTTTAATAAAGTTCTCTCTAATATAGCTTCGTTTTCCCAGCTCTGCGGACAATATTGTAAATAAGGTTTCTTCATATCTATGTTTATTGCGTTTCTCCTTTACCTCGCTGTAGAAAATGCTTTGGGTTGGAATCATATTGAGAACCTCAAAGCGACCACAGACTACGTATCAACTCATGATGGAGTCAGAAAATATATATTAAAAATACGTATCCCCCAACAAATTAAAAAAAAAAAAGAAGCCGTGTGAAAGCTTACGTGTAAGCAATAAAACATTAAACAGTACGTATTAATAATATTAAAATATACAATTTTCGCTCTGCAGTTTGCAGAGGTATAGGCCTACATAAATAATCCAGGTATGAAAGCTTATGTTGGTAATACTTGGTTTACACAGAATGGCGTACCCGAATTGACAGTGATAAAGCCTCGCTCTTTATATTTGCGGTGGTTTCGAAAAACTTTTTTTTTAACGCAAATTAATACATACATCAAAAATTCATTCTGGCAGTTTTAAGACTTATATATCGTCGATAATACATGAATTTTTCTGTTGCAATACACCAAATGGATTTTTTAGAATTTCGCCCCTGAAATATCACGTATTTTGTTGTCAAAATAAGCCAAACCGAAGCAAAATTATTTTTTTTTGTGTGCAAACGGTACATTGTTTTAAAAAACGCTCTGACAAAATTGTGTATAGTATGACTGTACACAGTCACAAATTTTTTCAAAGTGTTTGGTTAAAAAACATTTGAGTTATTTGCATTTGTTTGAAATAAATGAAAAATCACGGCCTTAAGGTGGCCGTATGGGTGGACATATTTTGCTCGTTCCCGGCCTACAAGTGCGGAAGCGATAAGGTCGACACAGCACGCGCATCACGCCTGCCTCTAGCCTCTAGGCGCATGTCACTGAACAGACGTGCAATATTCTCGCTGACAACAAACCTCTATGATATTTTCAGCCTATCATTTTATAACGTAACTAGCTGGTTCCCGCAACATCGTTTGCGGGGTTTACAATTCAATGGTGTTATGCAGAAAGAGACCATTCCACATTTGGAAAAGTAGAATATAAACAATTGTTACTAAGAAATGTTCGTTGTTTTGTTAATTAATATATTCTCATTTTCAAATACCCTACCTCTTCTTGACTTTGATTGCTTAGATACTGAAGTTTTTCTGTTTAATAATATAGGAGTCTGTTTTTTGTATGTTCTTTAGGTTTGTGGCAAGGATTCCGTCTGTATAACACCATTAAATTTAATGCGATAGTATTTCTGAAAAGGAAAAAGTTTTGTAAGGTGACGAATGGGACAAGTTGATGCTATAGGCCGTTCACGATAAAGTGAGCACTGTTTTCATTCAGCCGTTTTGCAGCCATCTTTGCTACTTTTAATATCAAAATTTTCATGTAGCTAAAAACCAATTAAACGTTTCAACACTCTCAAAAATTAACATCGATTATCCCAGTAAAAATATTTTTAATTAATCACAAGTTCTGCTGAGTGCTCAGGTTATAATGAACAGCCTATAAGGGTCATTAATGTCCGTTTTAGAAACATTTTGAAATGGAAAAATTGTTCTACAAATTTTTTAAGTGTCCTGTTCTCCCGCTGTACCCCGTTTTACCCCTAACTCCCTTGAACTATAATTTGTTTTGGTAGAAACAAAAAAAAATAATTTTAAATAGTTTGGACTCTCCGATCTGTCCATATACGCCATTTTGACCCGCCTCTCTCCAAAAAATTAGTTTCTTTTTTCAGCTAAAACTTCGCGGACGCAAGCGCAACACCTTACCAGGTTATATAGTTTTTAAACTAGTTTTTTCGGGTATCTCATTCTGCCCTTCTACTCCGTTTTGCCCCCCCCCCCCCTCCCTTCTTTTCCCAGCTTCAAAATATTTCAAACTACTTCAAAAGTTTATTTGTTCACTAAAATTGTTGGGCATCCTGTTCTGTCCTTTTACCACGTTATGTCTACCCGGCGCTAATTGTTTGCAGAAATTCCATCGTAGGTGAATGACTGGTATAGAACAGCATAGAAGACAAACAATCATTTTTATGACCTAAGTTAGCAGTCCGCCTTGCAGTATTGCCCGCGTGTATTACTCGTAACAGGGAATATTTATTCAATTGAACGACCTCTTTGTACTCCAAATTAGTAGCTCGGCCATCAAGTGTTAGGATAACCAAGCTTCAGGTTGTCTATCCCTGTCAATTTAACAATTGTCCCGAGCCTAATGTATAGTCATAGCAAAACAGACCTTGATAATGAGAGAATATTTATATGGTATAAGTAGTATACGTGCTATGATTACTCGTTTACATCTAGCGCGATTATTGATGACAGTGCCAGTAACTGGGAACATAGAGGTGTACAACCATATGCGACGGTATAATTGCATCATGTTAACTTCCCTATAAATTACTTCTCTAATGCTGTACTTGCTTTTTTGGATCGTCTGCTTTGAGATGTTTACAGAGACTACACCCCCCCCCCCTCAAATTCCCGGGTATTTAAGAGTTATTTTCTCATAATAAAACCTCTGCTAATCATTTTTAGTATTTGCGTAAGCATCATTCTGAAGAAAAAAATTCTCAATGTATCTACTGGTTGGGTAGATATCATGGGATGAATAAATATAAATCTTGCGCTTTTTCACCTTTTTATTGATCGAACTTTGCAAAATCTTATCATCGCGTGTTAAAAATTTGTGCAAGTATCCAGTTGAGGTGAAAATCACGGCGACAACCCATTGAGTCAAAGTGTAATCGACGATTCGTTAAAAATTGTTTCATTTCTTCACACCTCTGTAAGAGTTCGAATTTAGAATAGTTCTGAAATATGTTTACGGGCATTTACGTATTCATCATCATAAAAAAAAATAACTCTATACCTCAACGGGTTTGATAGTACTCATGGATTTATTTAAAAAACATTCCGTGACTTTTCACCACCT
Source organism: Medauroidea extradentata (assembly GCA_003012365.1). NCBI lineage: Eukaryota > Metazoa > Arthropoda > Insecta > Phasmatodea > Phasmatidae > Medauroidea > Medauroidea extradentata. The sequence goes on along the minus strand of PNEQ01024011.1, from coordinate 26,838 downwards.
CAGGTCTCGAATTAAAAAAAAAAAAAAAAAAAAAAAAAAAAAAAAAAAAAAAAAAAAAAAAAAAAAAAAAAAAAAAAAAAAAAAAAAAAAAAAAAAAAAAAAAAAAAAAAAAAAAAAAAAAAAAAAAAAAAAAAAAAAAAAAAAAAAAAAAAAAAAAAAAAAAAAAAAACTTTATAGTCAATTAAGAGGAAACCGTGACTATAGCCCGTTGATTTTAAAATATATAGATGATTAATTGAAAACACCTTTCATCCCGTTTCATAACTTTTCACCCTCTTACGTGTCAAATTCCGAAAAAAATTTATAAACTACATTTCAAGTACGTAAGTAAGCAGTAATCTTAAGCAAAATCGCGTCAATATCTAAAAATTCATTCAGATCTATACATATCGATCACGAATCGAAAATATATTTTACCCTTTTTTATATCTATTGAGCCAAATTTGGAAAATATTCTGTAATATATTTTCGATATTTGCGTAAACATCATTCTGAAGCAAACAACACTTCGATATATCGACTGGTTCGATGGTTATAAAAGAATAATCGAAAACACATTTGACGTCTTTTCACCCCCTTAATTAAAGACTTTCGAAACTTCTTGAAGTCATATGTTATATGTTTGTATACGTATCTAATTGGAGTAAAAATCACGACGATAGCCCATTGGGTTCGAACTGTACAGACGATTAATAAAAAATTAATGTCTCCCTTTTTTACTCTTTGGGAATCGAAGTTCGAAAAAAAATCGAAAAACTATTTTTTGGGTATTCACATCAGCATCATTTAGACGTAAAAAGCAACACTGTATCTCGAAGGGTTTGATAAGTATAGATCATTAATCGAAAACACATTTCAGGTCTTTTCGTCCCCTTAAATACTGAATTTATAAAATCCCATCAACTGGCTAATATGCTTTGTTCATGATTGATCCATTGAAGTAATAGTCACGACGACAGGCCGTCGGGTTTGACCAATGTAAATGAATCTTATAAAACACATTTCACCCCTTTTCGCCCACTTAGGAGACGAATTTCGAAAAGTTCTTAATGCTCGCCTACGACCTAAAGAGAACGCACACAACAATTTCACATTTTCAGGTCAAGCGGTTTGGGCTGTAGTTTGACGTGTCAGTCAGTCATTCATTCAGGCAGTCAAGTGTTCTATTTTATACATAGAGGTAACGGAATATCAAAGACAATGGTGTATTGTAAACACTATACATTTTAAAAGATTCTGCACCAATATTTTCATACATAAAGTACCGCAAAAAAAACACCCAATTTTTGCCATTTTTGGGAACGAGAACAAATGCTGTAAGATGGCGTGGTGCATAATTCAACGCTAAAAGCATTAATCTATAAGTGTAGGTTTCTTGAAGCCAATTTGCGAAAGTTAAACAATAGCAATCCTAGACAATGGTTTTAGCCAACGTTTTAAACAAAGTTGTCTCCAGTGTTACGAACTTCTGAGGCACAATCTCTGACGCCAGAACCTCGTGCATTTAACTGCGGCGCAAGAGATCACGCGTAACGAATTAGTAATTATGGATAAATATTTACTCATAAAGTTGGCAAATACCATTGTCTCGGATTGTCATTGAGTATGTTATCCATATTGGCTTCGAAAAACGCGTAGAAATCAATTGATGTTTTCAGCGTTTATTTATCTACCACGCACTCTTGATGATTGAAGGTGAATCTGAACTGGGTATACGTGCGTGTGTTGTTCTTTGAACGCTCTTCCTAAGCAGACATCACTCATGCTCTTTGAAAAGTTTTCGAATAATCTTGTAATCTGTACAACGCCCTTAAGCCTGGGCTGCCGGCTGCCTTTATAGTGTGTGGTTCATGAATAAACGCTCAAAATACCACCGGAAATCTACACGTTTTTGCGAGACAATATGGTAAAACTACGAAACAACAATCCTTGATAATTATATTTGCCTACTTTATGAGTGAGTTTTTACCCATAATGATGTATTTGTTAAGCGTGATCTCTTTCGCCGCAATTAAATGTTCGAGAGTTCGCAGTCAGATGTTGTTCTTCAGATATATGTTACTCGAGAAAAATTTTCCATCAGAAAGTTGGCAGAAATTATTGTCTCGGATTATTATTTAATTTTTCTAATTTTCGCAAATAGGCCTCCATAAACCTGTCATGTTTAACTGATATTTTTAGCGCTGAATTTAGTACCATGCTTTTAACTAAAATCGTTACAGCACAATTTCTCTCATTTCTTGTCTCGACCAGTAACAAACCAGCGTCGAAAGTTTTGTCACGCGGTGATACACACATACTACTCGTTTATAGCTTAATTTGCATATTTATGAGCAGGCTACGCACCTTTTAGTTGATGACCCTGAGTTGCGATGATATTCGATCAGAAAACTCCAGGGCATTTCTAAGAAAAACGAACTTAACTGCATTAAGTATATTTTGTGTAGAAACCAATTCTGCGGTTCAAAATCATTTTTAACGATATCGCTTTCGGCCAAAAGCCAATTTCTGTATTGAGAAGAGGAGAATATTACTAAAGCAAAAATTTTACAAGCATACATTTTCGATATATATATATATTTATTTAAGGAAAGAAAATACCAATTTGCTCAAAGTTTCAGGGTATTGAAAAAACAACCAAAACTATCCTATATAAATGTGGGCTGCACCGATATGTGCAAAAATATCAGTGTTGGCATATATGTAGGTTCGGTACACTGTAAAAATTATATCTAAATGTACCATACTTGAATATAGCAGTGTTAGACAGTTGAAGTCGCCATCTTGAATTCTTATATTTTGTGTCATAACGTTTCTTCTGGGTAAATGTTTGGAACTTTAGCCGAACTACTAAGTATAATACACACAGATAGAATATTAGACACCGTAAATATATTTTTGTCGTTGCTGTTGTTGCAGATCTAACTGCAGTTAGAAAATTCTTATTAAATTGAAATTCGATCTGTAACAACAGTAACGGAAAATACAGATTTATGGTGTCTAAAATCATATCAGCATGTATTCTATTCCGTAGTTAGATTGAAGTTCCATAAATTTACTCAGAAGAAAAGTTTTGACACAAAATACAAAAATTAAATATGGCGACTATCACTCTGTCTTAAGGGCTTGTTCCCGAGTTTTTTTCAGACTGGTGCCAATAACTCTAATATTTTTTTAACCAAAAGTTTTGAAAAAGTTTGAGTCAATGTGCAATCACATGATGCACAATACTGTGGACGCATTTTTTTAAAATAATGTACCATTCGCCAGCAAAAAAAAAAAAAATAATTTCCTTCATTTTTGCTTATTTTCAAGACGAAAAACGTGGTACTTTGCGTAATGAAATCTAAAAAAACCGTTCAGTATAAGTCTACAAAAAAAATTCAGCTACAAATTATAACATATAAATGTCAAAACTGTGCAGCGAAATTTTGATATGAGTATTAGGTAGCAATAAAAAAATATTTTCGAAATCACTGCAAAACTCCGTAACAAGGCCTTTACTCTCCTTACAAGCTGAAGTATGGTAAGAATGTCATCCTGTGTATGGGTTAATTACTTCCATTATTATTTAAGAAATTTTTACAGTGTAGGTGCTGTCGCCAGAGCTCTGAGTTAGGCTTCGTCCTTCATGAATTAAATGTATGCAATAATGTGTAAGTCTGTGAGGTTGTTAATTCGTAGGTATTGTGAAAGGCAAAAATAATAGTCAGACCATAATTCCCAATAATTTTAAAAGTTTTGAATTTAGCACTAAATTAAATGAGTTTAATGGAGTACAGGTACCATAATTTACAATTGCTGTAACTTTTGTTTCTTAAGTAGCATGATTTTACATTTTGTCAGTGTTGTCATGTGCAGTTTATGAAATTGCTTTGTTTTCAACTTTTATCACATTATATTTAACTAAAATTGATTTGGGCAGTAATTACCAATGCATGCAAGGTTTTATATTTTCGCTGGTTGCCCTAATAGCTTTTTGAAATAACAGTTGGACACCTTCGGAAAAAGCAATTCGCTGAAAACAGCTCTTAGTTTTTTTTCATGGGTGATTAACATTATTCTTGAGTTTTAAATTACTACAGTGACAAAGAGCAGACTCAGCACATTAATCCAGCCCTCAGAGACAAATAAAAGAAATGTGATTAGGCACTGCTGCCAACTGAGTAGTTATCGCACGAATGATCTCTATAAAACGAGGGTTCTTTCCCCTCCTTTCCTGATATATAGACTTGGCGCAGTAACTCAATTCTAAAGAACAATTCTAATAATTAGAGATGATGGTATATCGCGAAAATGTTTTGTGTCAACACAGCCTTGAAAACACTGACACAACGTAGCTGTCTGCAGACCAATAACATGCATTAAATATTAAACTAGTGGCATTCTTATTGGCTCAATCAAATAGGGCAGTAGCTCCACGTACAAGGAAAAGCCAGTAATCTTTTGATAAGTTGAACGTATGTTGAA